>CAIGQZ010032997.1:8489339-8505995 GCA_903798205.1 Danio tinwini
ATATATATATATACACACACACACAATAAAAAAGATTCAAACTACTCATTTAAAATGAGCTGAAATAACACAAATCTTGAGATTTTTGAGGGACAACTTAATTGTAAAAATCCTCTTAAATTGGTTAAAATCTTAAAAGTTAAAAGATTAACTTAATCGATTTGTTTTGGGAAAACATGAAGGAATTGTGCAGAATCCAACATTAAAGCATCTTACAGTACACAATTCTTTCATGTTGTCACAAAACAAATTGACTAAGTTGCCTTCATCGTTTTTAAAAATTTAAGTGGATCGAACATGAAAAAATTAAGTTGTCCCAAAAAAAATACCTTAAGAATTTTAAATAAGTAATTGGAACATGCAGAAAAAGTCATTTTTTGAGTGTATGTTATTTCCAAATTTACAAATGTAAAGCAATAGAATTCGCAAAAAAAAAAAAAAAAAAAAACGCAAATCCGTGGTTTAAGGTAGGAATGAACAATATATCGATTGAGCATCGACATCGCAATAGTCAGATTATCGCAAGATTAGACTATTAGCCACATTTTCACAGTATTAGATTTATTAAACATTAAAAAATAAAGATATTATTAAATACATATTTGTTTTATTTATACAATGATGACCATGTTATATTACATTTGATTTTTCAATTTCTGTCCCTAAATACTTTTACACTGTAAAACGCAGCAGTCAACTTTATTAAATGAAATGAGTTTAGTTAACTCAAAATTTACTGAAAGTTAATTCTACTCATTTAAAAAGAGTTTTGAACTCAGTGTTGAAGGTAATGAGTGAATTAAATACCTCATTACTTCAACTTAAATGGAGTAAGTTCACAGTACTCATATAGTTAAGTTTTTTTTTTTTTTACTTAAATGATTTGTTGCAATCGGTTTCCTCAAATGGTTTGAGTTACCTTAACTTTTTGGGTTTTACAGTGTACATTCCCCAGAAAACCACAATGCACTGTTTATTTAATGTTTATTTTATTACATATTATGTAGATCCACTGCATAGAAAAGACTTTATAATCTCAGTTGATCTAAATTAATGAAATATTTCCAAGCAGAGCTATTTAAGTCTTTCAATCTAGTGAAATTATATTCACATCGCAATATATAATAGCAGCAAAAAAAATATTGCAATGTCAGATTTACGCAGCCCTAGTTTAGGGCATTTTAAAATACGTGTTGCATTATGTTTCGTGCGATAGTGTAAAATGCATATTTTTTGTTATGAGATATTCATGAGTTCCACAGCACTTCAGGCCAAGGACAAAAGCATAGATGCTTTGTCATGAGCTACACTAACAGATTCAAATGCAAATTGAATTTCTTTGAAAAAAAAAAAACCATCTCCGGAGAAGCACAGTATTAGAGTAAATCCCTGTTTTTCTACCACTACCGTTTCACAGTATCCCCTGCACAGCAATTAACTAACTAAAGAAAAAAAACTAAACAAACATTTTAATCATTTGTTCATCCCAAATTTAATAAGTAACACCTATGAGAGAAACTTTAACAGAACAAAGGCATGTAACACTGAAAATTTTGAGTGCATTATACAAGCAATCGTGCAAATGCACACAATTATTTGTTTTCATTTCCTGCATCTCGTGATGCTAGTGGAGTTCCATTGGTGCTGTGGGAAATAAGTTACTCTCTCACTCTGTTTACAACCCCGAATCTGCCCTTTCCCCCCTCATTTCTGCTGAGCCCTGTGGGGAAACGGTCTGATTTATCTACACAGCGCAGACTATGCTCTTCAGGGGGCAATAATTAATCCCTCATTTATGAAAAATAAAAGACGGCGGCTGATAAGTCAGTATGGTCAGGGACTCATTTGTCTGTAACCTCTGCATCGGGACCCCGAGGGCTGTCTGATTGGACTCAACCAACCACCATACACAGACAAGCCATCAGTATCAGTCACACTGAAGGGCAGAAGCCTTTAGCCTCAGTCTCTGTGCTCCAAAACCAGCTTTAAAAGATGCAGCCTGGTGGAAATGAAGCAACACATCAGTATTAGAGACTCCATTTATTCTGTCTTGAGCTCTCATTAATGCGTTTTTAACCTTCCACACATTTTCACACTGCAGCAGCTTCTGAGATTTACTTTTATGAGATCATTTCTCCAAAAAGACTAAATAATGAAATAAATAGCAGTGTGTGGGTATGTTGTCTCTGAGGGTGCTTTCACATTTGCTGTGCACCCGGGTTGATCCGACATTAGACTTTGGATGATTTCTGAACTTGGCTGTGCAGATACAAAGTCATTCTCAAGCTTGTTTTAAAATGGTTGTCTGTAGTGGGGAGTTGTACTTGATAAAGCAGGGTGGACATCAATTATCTTACCTAAAGTTAAGTGCACAATACTACAGTAAAAGAGATACAATTAGAAATATGAATTCTGATGACTTAAAATATCTTATCTGAAAAAGAAAAGGGCCAACATTTGAGGCAAAAATAGATACATATACTGTTAGATCTGTAAATACTGGGACATCTGCACAATTCTAAAATTGTTGGCACCAACACAATGGATTTGAAATTAAACAAACAAGATGTGCTTTACCTGCAGAATGTCAGCTTTAATTTTTTTGTATATTTACATCCAAATGAGGTGAACGCTGGTGGAATTACAAGAGTTTGCATATGTGCCTCCCACTTGTTAAGGGTCCAAACGTAATTGGACAATTGGTTTCTAAGCTGTTCCATGGTCAGGTGTGTGTTATTGCATCATTATCCCGATAAGAATGAGCAGATAAAAGGTCCAGAGTTCACTTCAAGTATGCTATTTGCATTTGGAATCGGTTACTTTCGACTCTCAAGATGTGATCCAAAGAGCTGTCACTATTAGTGAAGCAAGTCACTATTAGGTTGAAAAAACAAAACAAACCTATCAGAGAGAGAGAGATGGCAAAAACATTAGGTGTGGCTAAAACAACCTTTTTGGAACATTCTTAAAATGAAAATGTGTAGAGAAGAGGAGTATAGAGAAGGAAACGAACTGCTCATGATGCTAAGCAGTGAAGCATGGTGTAGTAGTAAAATGGTGTGGGCATGTATGGCTGTCAATGGAACTGATTCTCTTGTATTTATTGATTATGTGACTGCTGACAAAAGCAGCAGGGTGAATTCTGAAGTGTTTCAGGCAATATTATCTGCCCATGTTAAGCCAAATGCTTCAGAACTCATTGGGTGGCGCTTCACATTGTAAATGAAGAATGACCCAAAGCAAACTGCAAAAGCAAACAAAGATTTTGGGGAAAAAAGTGAAATGTTATGCAATGGCCAAGTCAATCACCTGACCTGAATACGATTGAGCATGCATTTCACTTGTTCACTTGCTGAAGGCAAAATTGAAGGAAAAATGCCTCGAGAACAAGCAGGAACTGAAGACAGTTGATGTAGAGTCCTGGCAGAGCACCATTAGGGAGTAAACCCAGCGTCTGGTGCTGTCTAAGCGTTTCAGACTTCAGGCTGTAATTTACTGTAAAGGATTTGCAACAAAGTATTAAAAAGTGAAAGTTTGATTTATGATTATTATTCTGTCAATTACTTTTGGACCCTTAACAAGTGGAAAGCACATATGCAAACTGTTGTAATTCCTACAGCGTTCACCTGATTTGTAAATGCCCTTAAACTAAAGCTTGCAGTCTGTAGCTAAAGCACATCTTGTTAATTTCATTTCAAATTAATTTTGCTAGTATATAGAGCCAAAAATGTTACAATTGTGTCAAAATGTAACAAATATTTATGGACCTAACTATTAAAAATAAAATGTCTTAAACAACACTTTTTTTTGTTAAATAACAAAATATATAAAACATATTTTTGGTCATACAAGAGGCATGGCATCATTGGGCACTTTAATGGGCTTGTTCACACCCAAAAAAAAAAAAATATATATATATATCTATATATAAAAATGAAGAAAATATATGCATACATTATTTTTTTTTATAAATGTTAAAATCCACTCCACGCATGCATGCATATAATAACTGCAACACAGCTTATTTGGAGTACAAGCATTGTTTTTGGGATTTATGATGCGTCACAGTGGCCCAAATCCTACCATTTGAAATTCAAATTGGTAGGGTAGGGCGTCCAAAACAACAAATATTATAACAAATGTTATATTAGTGCGTGGAAAGGTTCTGCACAATCCTCTAGATCAATATTTTTAGCTCCAATTTCTTACTGTAATGGCCAAGAGTTGTAAAAGGATGCCAGCAGTGTATTAACAGTGTATTAAGTATTAGCGAGTGTCACCTGTGCGCTACACTGGTCTAGAGTCTGTTATGCCACGGTCACACTAGAGTTTGAGCATGTGAAATTCTGTCGTACGGTGCTGCGAAAAGGGGCGGGATTAAACAAGCTGATTAGACATTAAAAAAAGCGAGCGATTGGTCCATATTTTACATTTCTGTACAGAGAGGTCATGTTTTGATCTTCTATTGGTCTCACACAATCACGTGATGCAATTTTGCAGGTCAGAGGTCACCAAGCTTGAACTTTGCAACAGAGCGAACGGCGAAACTTGCCGCATGAGCTTGCATTTCCGATCTGTCGCATGAGTGTGAATATGAATGGAATCTATGGGGCGAAAAGTGTAGTTTGACCGCTTCAAAATGACCGTATTTTATCAACAACCTACAGCAGACAAAAATAGTTACTAGTTAAAAGTTAAATAGTTAAAAGCCATCTGTATGTAGCCATCCAAAGTTACACCAACAATAGACTTGGGCCTATCGGGGTGTGTGCGCAGTTGTGTGCAAGGTTTGTATATTTATAAACACCTCAGACCATAGTGGGGTCACGAGTAACTGGCATTGTTATCTTGGGGGTCAGGGGCTGAAAAGTTTGGGAACCCATGGATTAGAGCATTACATTTTTAAATAAAAATTCACTAGTCGGACGCACTAATAAAAAAAAGTATTAATTTAATTACATTTTATTTGCCACATACACAGTACGATATGCAGTAAAATGCTTTTACAACAACCCATGACCTGATCAAATCATTAAAAACAGGTATGTTGTAGTGCTGTATTTACACTACAGTAATCTAGTATTTGCTTTGGTTCCGATTTTTCAGGGTTAATTGAAAAAGGTTAGTGATATCCCAATTGCAACAGAGAAATACTGGAAAATCTCAGTAGACTGATGGCATTTCATGCCGTTCAGCCTTATAATCTTATAAGCAAGATCACCTGTTTTGTCATCACTTTAGACATTAAGTTAGAGAATCATTCAAATACTAGCTCTAAAGTGACGTTGGTGAATTAGCAATGGTTTCTGCTGTTTTGACGTCAGCTGCACTAATAAATTAAAGGAATGGTAAAAGAAAGTAGTTCCTCTTAAACTGTTGTATAAATGCAATATCACACTTGTAGCAGTGTGATATGGCTGTATATCGTCACTGGTGGGACACAAAGGCACACTGCCTGTGGCCTCAAGCCAATGCACCCCTCCCACCAGTGCCGATATACAGTCACTCCTGCTTATGTGATATTGAATCTAAATTATAGAATATAATAAGTAACATAGTATACAATACAATACAGTAGCATACTGAGGACATCAGCTAGTTACAAGGGGAATGATACATAATGCAGAATGACAAGTACAAACTAAAAACAACAACTTTTATTTTCATCAGTGTGAACGCAAATATATTTAGTGTTATACATTCATACAGTAGTTTTCATATGTGGCCTAAACAGGCCTTTAGAAGGATATTCTAAAAGAATTGAAACTTTAACTAGAGATGTGTCTATATATATCACAGCTCATCAGCCCGGTTTGTTACAGTACTCCTCCTCTCTCTTTTCTGCTCCTGTCAGGAGTCTGGCTGCAGAGAAGTGATCAAAGAGCTGGAGTGACAGCGACTCAAAAGAAAGGTGGTTATTCTGTCACATCAGGTAGTCAGCTACATAAACGTTCACCTCTCAATTCGTAGACACATGGGTCAGGTATGAAAGACCTCTGTCCCCCCTTAACCAACCATCAGCCTAGCGGAACAAGGTAGGTTCAAGGAGCGTCAACCCATCACTCCCCATCCCCTTTCCACCAGTACATTTTATCAGAGATAGTGAGGAGCAACTCAAGCAGAGGAGTGTTTTTCCACTGATAATGTGCATTTAATAAGTATTAGATTGGATGGCAGATGGATATGGTCTGAGCACTGTAAGAATGACAGTTTGACTTTTCATGCCATTGATGCATGGGTTGACAGCCCACATGTATTAGCTAATGGTGCGGTTCCACTGGCATCTGTTAGCGATGGTCCAGTGAGCTCACAATTATCAGATGCCATGGATCACTGCAGGGGCCCATTACAAACAAGTTTGAGTGTGTGTGTGTGTGTGTGTGTGTGTGTGTGTGTGTGTGTGTGTGTGCGCTCTCTCCTGTGGAACACAGGGTCACTGTCTCTGGAGAGGAGATTTCTCAGAAACAGTCTCATTGTTTTTTTTTGCGGTTGCCATGCCTCGCGTCTTTAGGAAAAGATGCCACTGTTTGTTTTGAAACAGCAATAAAGGAGAATGATGCTGTGCTTGTCTTTTCCCATATGTTTTCACAGCCTTGTTGACCCTGGTAAATCAGGGTATGTGCAAACAGGATTACCCCAAAAACAGATAGCATTAATTTTCTGCTGCATTGGGCAGGAGAGCGTTATTGAATAAAGCCTGAGCTGACAATATCCATGGCACATAATCAGTGATACATAAACCTCCCAATGGATGCAATATATTCTAGAGATGAATATTGTCCTGTGCCAGCAGCTTTTATTTATTTATTTTTTTTTCAGTTTAATATCCCAAAGGATTAATGTTCTGGACGCTATACAAAATAGAAGCTGTAGATGCAAAGCGACAGTGACACTAGGCAGGAGAGTGTAATGATTTTACATTTTAATATGAAAGAAAAATCGATGTGCCACACACATGTATACTCCATATTAGAGCTACAATTGTGCCATAAAAGTTAGGAGCCCGACCGAATTCAGCCCAAGCCAGAAAAGCACATTTTGATCGACAGCTTTTTGAAAGCCCGACCCAGTTTACAGCCCGACATTATTCAAATTGCACATGCACAAAGCTCTTTTGTTTTAAAATTATTTATTCATAAACATATAGTCCACTTAGAAGTTGGAACAAAGAAATAAAGTATGTTCTCTGTAACATCGTAACATTTCAGCACTCTAAATATGCCAAGGTACATGCACTTAGCCTTTAAATTGGCCAACACACCAATAAAAATAAGTCTATTCTTAATAAATTAATATAAATTAATAAAAAATGATGGTGATAACAAAATTAAGATAAAGGTTATGTGGGAATTGTTTTGCCACTTCTCTTTACAATCTGGCCTTAAGGTGACAGTGAAGCTGAATATTAAAATAATAATGCCAACATTAGCCTGTATACTCTGACTACATTATGCATTTTTAATTGAATTTTTGATTGATACTTTACTCACCAAGATTAGGCTTTGTAAACGCGTTTATGTGGAGGAACATTTTTTAATCCACTATAGATGGCTTTAGCGCGGTCCTGCGCTCACTGATGGTGCGTTTGGCAGCACTGAACACCCTTTCAGTGCTGCTGCTACTGGCTGGGATGCATATTGATCTGGCTAAATTTTCAAGTTTTGGATAGGATTGAATCTTGAATCAGGGTGTCTTCTGTCCAATCCATATCCATTTTCAAACAAGAAAAGAAAAAATAAGAAAACAGCCATTTTTCCGTTTGCTCTCAAAAATGAAAAAAAAAGAAATTTTGGCTTGATTTTTTTTTTTTTAACAGTAGGAAAACAGATAAACGACTTCAAAATTCATTATACACATGTAGGTGGTGCTGAAACGCTAATTGTTTTTTTTTTTTTTTAAGAGCAAACGAAAAACAGAAGAACATCCGTTTTCTTCATTTTCCTTTTTTTGTTTGAAAACGGATATGGACTGGACGGAAGACACCCTGATTATCTTGGTCCGTGTATATTTTGGTCATTGGATTTTCATTTTAGAAATGGATATTGAAAAACGAGCCGATTTTTGATTTTCCATTTTAAAATTCAAAAACGAATATTGAAATACGAGGCGTTTTTCTTTTTTATGATGAAAAGTGGAAAAGCAAAATTCAAAGATAATTTGATTTTCATTTTTTATTTCCAATAACAAAAAATAATATCACCAAAAAACAAAAACGAATAAAGGCTTGTTTTCTTATATTCCAAAACCAGATAGGCCGACTCATTCACAGTGACGCAATGCTGCCACACACAGGCTAGCCTACTATAGGCTATTATTTTTTCCACCTATTAATGTTATAAAAGGCATTTTCTTGTGATAACGGGATTTTGTTAAGACTTAATTTCCTCATTAAGATGACATCATATTAATATTTATATTATACATTCCCCATATATTTATATTCAGCCTCCCTAAAAGTTTTGTGATTAGCTCATGAACTGTACACTAATAAATTAATCACCTCAGTCCCCTTTAAATTTTATATTAAAATGGCGCAGATCTCCGCTACTCTGTTTTCAACTCGTTTTTTATTTACTCAGTAAACCACAGCTATATAAACTACACATTATGGAATCTAAAGTTGTGCAGAAAATAAAAATAACAAAAAAATAAAAATAAAATAACAATAATAATAATAATAAAAACATGTTTAGTTATAACATAATTTAATCAAGAACATATTATCATACAACATATGGGCTTCTCGTTCCAGGGATAATGTGTAATCCTGTAATAATGTGCTATATTGAAAAAGCCACCTGCATCAGTTTATATTTGATTTATACATTTCGTTAGGTATTTAATGCTACTTGATTGAGTAGGAGAACATAAATTTGTCCAGAATTTCTCAATATACATATATTATTTAATTAGTAGATTTGCTGTGAATAAATGAATAAATAAAAGACCTATCAATAATCATAAAACACCAACAGTGGTAACATTTGCAAGTATCATAGAGTAGAAACAGAGATGAACAGAGGCAATAATACAACAACAACAACAACAACAACAATTAAAAGGTTTTTCTTTCTTTCTAATTTTCTTTTTTTCTTGAGATGACCAATTCAATGCAAGTCAAAGGCTGAAAGAAAGTGTGTTTATTTGAAGAATATGTAAATAAATAGTAAGCGATTTTATTTTTATTTTCTATTTAAAATCCTGTTAGTTTATTTATCTATTAATTTATTTATTAAAAAAACTATTTATTTATTTATTTATTAAACTATTTATTTATTTAAACTAAAATATGTTTTCTTAATATGTAATTATTATAATACTATTTACTGTTTAACATCATATAATTCAATATATTGTAATTATCCCTTACTGGTAGAACATGAACATGATTTAATCTACAAATCATTGAAACATTTTATTGGTAGATTTATAACATTTAATAAAAACAAAGCAATCATGTTGACCATGAAAATATTAAATGTATTTGCTCTCAGCATTGTGCGTTGAGCCAACATACTACTTAGACAGCTAAAAGCAATATGAAAATGGACAAAAATGTATTGAAAGTATGAAAAGCAAGAAAAAGCAACTCGGCTAATTCAATGCTTCCTCACATATGATGAAGAACTGTTAAAGCCAGAAATTTCTCTAATGAAATTTATAAATGAAGCTGAAATTGTGCTTGATGCTCAAAAAAGGGCATCAAACATGTTTGAGCTTCTGTTTGGAAGATGAAAGCAACTAAAAGACAAATAAGAATAACAGTTTTTGTAAAAGAGGCGGTAAAAGAAGGGGGTGGGGGGGTATGGGTTAATGACTCTTATAATATTACTATCCAGGTTAAAAGTGCAGTACAGTATGTAGTAGGGTTGCACGATATTGGAAAAATCTGACATTACGATATTTTGTTTTGCTGTGATATAGATTGCAATATGAATACAATATCACCAGATGGCTTGAATAGCTCTATTTGTGAAAAAAAAAATGTTTTTAGACTGGTTTGGTTGATTTTGTAAGGGTGTGAATCATGTATAAATATATATGCAAGAATAATTACCATACAGCAAAGAAAAAAGTTAAATAAACAGTTCTTTATAGTATTCCGGAGTCAAACCGTATTCAGATACAAGAATTTATGTAATGTAAAGTGACACTGTATAGTCTTTATTGTATTAATAAATTAGTCAAATTTTTCTGCATAAAAGTTACAAATGTTTTACATTATTGTGCCCGAATGCTTTACACGTTCTTGAAATGCCTTTAAAACACGAGCAAATGATAAGGTTTCACTCTGTTATGATTATACATAGCAATGACTCCACAAATCTCAAGTATTCTCAATTGTTGATCGATTATAATCCCAATTTAACATTGCATATCCTGCAATGTGACTATTGCGGTGACACACACTGCGATATTGATGCTGAAATCATATATTGTGCAGCCCTAGGATTGACACCAAGTGGTATTGCAACTAGGTACTGCAGTCCATATTCAAAACACTGGAGAGGGTTTTTCCACCCCTGGCTCCATGCAAAGCAGGTTGCCAGATTGATGACACAAACAGGAGTGAGCGTGCCTGACTAGCCTACACCGTGTAACTACACACAACAACATGCTATAAAAGGAGTATTGTATTTTTGGGTTTCTTTATCTGCGACATTGCAGTTGAACAAACTAAGCCTAAACTACAACAATGATCACCTCAGGTACTGAGTATGTGCTTTATTCAGTGTTAAATGCTGCAATGGGAGTATATTGATGTCTATTGATGGGGACTCTATTCTGCTCAGTGAGCGCAGTCTTTCGGATGAGATGTTAAACTGAGGTCCTCTCTGTGGTCGTTAAAAATCCCAGAATGTTCTTCGAAAAAGAGTAGGGGTTTAAGCCCAGCGTTCAGGTCAAATTTGTCCACTGGTCTCTGTCCATCATGGCCTTCTAAACATCCTCGTATCATAATTGGCTTCATCACAATGTCTCCTTGCCACCAATCAGCTGGTGTGACGCAGTATGGCTCCTGTCTTGTCATCCAGGTGGATGCTGCACACTACTGGTGGATGAGGGGATTCCCCCAAAAAATGTGTAAAGCGCTTTGAGTGTCCAAAAAAAGAGCTATAATAATGTATCCTTATAAATTATTATGTAAATAATAATAATAATAATAATAATAATTATTATTATTATTATTATTATTATTATTACTATTATTATTACTATTATTATTATTATCATCATCATCATCATCATCAGATCATTTACCACAGATATTGAAGGTAAAATAACTAGCAAATAAATACTTTGAAAATGAATATTATAACTGTGATATACATACACATATAATAGTCACTTAGCATGTACCTTTCATAATGTTAAAGAGGTTTAATAAGTATTAATTAGATTCTTAACCTTACCATTTTGTTGGAGTGCAGTGCACTATTCTGTGCTTCTGAAGCCTATGGTATTTTTAAATTTCTGTTGTAAAAGTCCATCTATTAGCCTAATAACGAAACTAACAGCATGGTAGAAGGTTTAATGCGTGTAAACCTTTTCTAGTGCTTCTTAAAATAATTCTGTTATTTATTTATATTTGTTTTTCAGCTCCAAATTTAATCTGACTCCAATTTTAAGTGATTGTCAAATTTAGACTGTAATTCTAATTGTAAGAACGAATCACATTCATCAATTATGGCTCAATTTAGAGTTTTGATCCATGTCTGATCCCATACTCTTCAGTTATATGTTCATTAGTGACCAAACGCCGCTTAGAATTCCACGCCCCGGGATTGTGTTTCTTCTCACAGACATTATCTTGAAACTCTGAAGTTAGTCAGAAGATGTAGTGTTAACTAATACTCAAGTAGTCTGGTTGCCTATTGCTCACTCATCCTAAAAGAGTAGTTAATTTAGTCATTTCCATACAACTTGCTAATATCATGATTTAATGATTAAAAGGCCTTGTGCCTCAAGACCATTCTGTCTTGGAGGTCTACAGACAATTCCTTTGTCTTCATGCTTGGTTTGTGCTTTGACATGCACTGTCAACCCTGGGACCTTATATAGACAGGTGTATGCCTTTTCAAATCATGTCCAATCAACTGAATTGACCACAGGTGAACTCCAATTAAGCTGCTGAAACATCAAGAATGATCAGTGGAAACAGAATATACCAAGATCAATTTAGAGCTTCACAGCAAAGGCTGTGAATACTTATGTACATGTGAATTTTCAGGTTTTTTATTTTTAATAAATTTGCATCAATTAAAAAAAAATCTTCTTTCACATTGTCTTTATGGGATATTGGGTGTCGAATTTTGAGGAAATTAATTTAATCCATTTTGAAATAAGGTTGTTACATTACAAAATGTGGAAAAAGTGAAGCGCTATGAACACTTTCTGGATGCACTGTATATAATTTGCTAATTAAAAACCACTTTGTGGATTTTTTAGAACTCTGAATCTGCCATCTCATTTCGGAGGATACTGTCCACCGGACGTCATATTTGTGGCATACATTGAAGTAGCCTACAAGAATGAAATAAAATATGCTGTTTTCCACCAAGGAAACCCAGAGTTCTGAAATATAATTGGGTAAAATGGCAGCAGGCTGGTTATAGAGACCAAAACAAAGACAGACACATACTGGCATGGTATGCACATTTTCAAAAGAGAATAGCCGACTTTAGCATTGCTTTTCAGATAAACAAATATGTTCACTGAGGATGGTCCTTAAATATCTGCAAACATATTATTGTATTGTTATGCTTAAGAAGAGTCAAAAATGTACATACAACACCTTTTTCAGAAGACAAAGACGAAAACAAAAAAACTGACACGGAACGCACATTTTTTTATGGACAATATCTGACTTTAACATTCTTTTTCAGGTAAACAAATTGTTCACTTAGTATGTTTCTTAAATATTAGCAAATATATTATGGTATTTTTATGCTTAGGATGAATCAAAAACTTACATACAACACCTTTTACAGAAATTATTGCTTAATCTCATCATAAGACACAAAATAGAAGCATCTGGTGAAGAACCTGCTAAATATTCCCACACCTCAGGTATTTTTGAACATCCTCTGTGACTGCCTCCCACAGAATAAACATGATCTCGACCTCCGCACAATCTCCCACAGGGCCCAGCTGCACCCTCCACCCTCTCCCCCACCGTACCGCCCTGCAGGACCCATCAAGAAACAGCCATGTAGAAGAAAAAAAAAAAAAAACATCAACTAACACCTCCTGCTTTTTTTGCCTCACACTCCTCCAGCATTCACCTAAACCTCCCATCCATTACATGTCTGGAATTGAATCCAAATCTCTTGCCTAGGCTGTTTCTGCACTCACCCCTGAATCATTATTACCTGATTAAATGTGATTAAGCAAAGATCATTAGCAGCTGCATGTGCTGTCACTAACGATTAGAGTGATGGAAGAGTCATATCCAATACGTTCGCCTGCTACACCCCCCTGAGACCCCCTCTCTCTCATCCGGTGAGTCATTGTTCGCCAATCAACTTGGACACTGTGAGCTTGTCACGAGACAGTAAGTTTCTTTCTTGTTTCTAATTGAAAAAATCTGCCATGAACAAATACATTTGCACTTCAAATGAGTTTGATGATAAAAAGAGTGAATTAGTTTTAAAAAATGAACGCTAAAGTTCTGTGAGGTTCTGTCACTCAGCATTTAACTTGTTTTTATTTTAATAAAAAGTTATTATTTAGTCTCATTTACCCATGATGGTGACTTATTTTTTTGCACAATTATATGGGTGGATTGCAGAAAAATTGTGTGTTTCCAGGAAATGCCTCTGACTATTATTATTATTTTAGCTTTAATTAAATACTTTTCAATGATAACCAAAATTACATCATAAAAACTAATATTTGCATGTGTATTTCAGTTCACACTTAGCTGATGTTTGATCAAAAAGCGTGCCGGGAGAGAGCCCTGACCTTAGAAGATCCTCGAACTCGGGGCTTCCTCCCGTTTAAAGGGCAATACTCAAGTAAGTATCCAGAACTCCCCAGCTTATTTATGGCTAGGCATGGAACGATAACCAGTTTCAAGGTTTACCGCGGTTTGGAAAAGTCAAGCCATTAAAACTGCAAAAATGATTTGATATACCATTTCTAAGGTTTATGTAAAGGTATTGTTAAGCATTATTTTTAATGTGTTGTAAGAAAATCTGTGTTTTTGAAGCCAATGAAGATAGTTGAAATCAAAGGTTTATTTTAATTATATAGCCAATGTTTCCAAAAATGTAATATATTGTGTTAAATGGGGAAAAAAGTTGTTGGTTTTTACTAAGATGTTTTAATGAAAGTATTTTACAGCAGTAAACAATACCGTAAAACCACAATATTTTTTATCCAAGGTTATCATACTGTCAGAAACTTATACCAGGCCTATTTACGGTTAATGACAAATTAGGAATTGCTATAGAGAGATATATTGCTGACTAAGAGATCATCCGTGGTGCCAATTTTGGTTTAGTCAATTCACTTATGTTGCATGTCTTTGCAAAACCAGAGAACCTGGGGAAAACCCACACGAGCATGGTGAGAACATGTAAACTCCACACAGAAATGTCGACTGGCCTAGTAAGAACTTGAACCAGTGACATTCTTGCTGTGAGGCAACAGTGATAACCACTGGGCTGCTGTGCTGCCATATCTAGGAAAAGGGGGATGAGTAGGGGTGGAAGCACCTTCAAGGCGAAGAGGAAATACATTTGATTGTATATGCTGCCTGAATTATACATTCAGCTTCAATTATTATGAAATAATTGGCAAATTTTCTTTTTTTGTGCTTACACTACGTTAAATAAGTTAAATAACCTTTTTTTCTGTATTATTTGTAATTTCAGTTATACAAAAAAATACATTTTGTTTAAGTCCTTACATTCTGGTCAACTCTGTTATATTGGTTATAATGGAGTGTTCACACCAGACGCAGCTTACGCGGATAAATCACATTAGATGCGTGAACATTTTTACTTGCTTCGTTCATGCATTAAATTCACTTAATTTGCACTTATTTGCATTATGGGCAGGGCATTTGTCTGACCGGTGACTTGAGTTTCATTGCTAAATGGTTAACATGGATTTTTTTTGAGTTGCTGTGCTTATGTGCTTTAGAGAGGCTGAAAGACAGCGTAAATTCATTCGGGGCCATGTCAGAGTCGACTAGATTTTTTCCCAGGTGCGCCCAGCGATGCGAGTTCTCGGATAAAAAAAATGTGCCTTTCAAACATATTTTAGTCACATGTTAACAGACCATCGTAATCAACACGTGAGCTGTCCTCTCATCACAGGGAAATGGAAACAAAACCTTCATTGCAGCACATTTATAAACACAACACTGACGACCCAACGTCACAACGTGGTGTCTCTCTGAACACTGTAATAGGTCTCCGAAGCTATATCATGCATAAAAGCTGCAATGAATATATATCATGTATGAAGCTGCATCTCGCTAACAATAGAGCGCGCTGATTGGTTCGAACCAAGTCTTTCTCATTAATTAATTGAACAGATGTGCTTAAAACTCAATGACATCACTTTGTACTGGCCGGTACAGACAGCCAATCTCCATGCTGAAATTTACACAATGATCTCACAGCGTGACGGAGCTTCAAAATTTATTTTTAAACCGGAAGAACGAATTTGCTCTAAACAACACAAAAACAAACAATTTTCACTTGTAAGCTAAATATATGTGTCCTAATAATGTTTTTTAGCAATGTGGGACATATATGACTGTCAAAATCTCAAAAATGAATTTGGTGATTTGTGACCCTTTAAGTGTAATCACAGACTAGTATCTAGTAGGGGTGTCAAAATTAATTGTTTCTTCGGTGCACCTTAATGCAGATGGGGACAATTCGATACCGGTTCAGTAATAATCATAACCGGTTATTGCGTACTGACGTAATTTATTCCATATGCGCGATATTGCGATAGAATACTATGGCAAAGGCGAGTAAATAAAATGCTCCTACTACTTAAAAAGCAGATAATTGTGCACAATTTAACTGCTTGCAAGTGTGCTGGACAGTCTTTTACTGACACTGAGGGGAATGGTAAAGCACGAGCCACTATTTTACTACTAGAGAGAAATGCTGTAAAACTCCATCTCTGCCTCTCTCTCCCTCCCACACACACACTTTGGACATTTGACCCGTTGGCATGTTCGTGAGGTAACTTTTCCTCTCCTCTCAGCTGTTAAAGCGATACTTGTGGATCCAGACACGAGCGTGCCTGTGATGCAAGTATTCTTCACCGTGTCTATTACGGGTTACCTGTGATAACTGCGTATTATGCGCATATAGACTGTAATCGCATCTGTTCTTCCCGCATGAGCAGCGCTTTCGTTTCTAAAGCCAATCGCCCTTTCTGTTGAGCGGGTGAAGACAATGACCAATCATAGGAGTGCAGGAACTTGACAGCGCTCAAAAAGCAAGCAGGATCATATTTACATTTGCTATAAATGCTCATGTTGTCTTCTGTGCATGTGTGTATTGGAGTTGTCTAAAACATTCACAAAGAGTGTTTTTTGAGTAGGTAAAATTAAAGGTACAGTTCATATATCTGACTGCTTATAATAATAATAATAATAATAATAATAATAATAATAATAATAATAAT
>CAIGQZ010032997.1:8506005-8541363 GCA_903798205.1 Danio tinwini
ATAATAATAATAATAATAATAATAATAATAATAATAATAATAATAATAATAATAATAATAATAATAATAATAATAATAATACCTTACATTTATATACCGCTTTTCTGGGTACTCAAAGCGCTTTACACAATGGGGTGTTCTCCTCATCCAGCACCAGTGTGCAGCATCCACCTGGATGACGCGACGGCAGCCATTTTTTTTTGCGCCAGACCGCATACCACACACCAGCTGATTGGTGGAGAGGAGACAGAGTGATGAAGCCAATTATGATATGGCGAGGGTTAGGAGGCCATGATGGACAGAGGTCAGTGGGCAGATTTGGCCAGGATGCCGAGGTTAAACCTCTACTCTTTTTCTAAGGACATTCTGGGATTTTTATAACCACAGAGAGTCAGGACCTCAGTTTAACATCTCACTGAGCAGTATAGAGTCCTCGTCACTATACTGGGGCATTAGGACCCACACAGACAGCAGGTTGGGCGCCCCCTGCTGGCCTCACTAACACAACTTCCGCCATTTTGCCAGCACTATATTCACATCCTCTGAAGCAAAGCATGTACAGCCAGCACCCCAGAATGTTGACCCATTCTTTAAACTGATGATCAGTTAAGAATTAAGAATACTCAGCACTATAATCAACACAAAAAAAGCATAATTAAACACTCTACTTACAGTTTGCAGTGCACTTGCTGTCAGATCCAGTACAGCTGACTGCTCCATCTTTTAGTCGAAGCTTCCATTAAACTGTGTCTTGTTTATGTCATATGTTCTGAAAAGAAAGAAAAACCATAATACACTAAATCAATACTGTATGTTACCCTAATCACCAACGTTCTGTATGATGGTGATGAACATTTATTTAATGCCATGTCAGCAACACAGGCTATTTTCCTGGCAATAATAAAAATACAATTAAAAACAACAAAAAAATAATTAAATATGTAAGTTAAATAAGATTTATAGCATTAAAATAAATCCTACATTTTTTATTTTTGGACTAGGGTTGTCACGATACTGGAATTTGGTACCAATCGCTTCTTAAAATAGTAATAAACTTTTCCGCTAACATTTGAGTGCTGTTAAGTGCAACTACAAATACAGGGACACTGGCCACTCCATAAGCTGACATACGAATGATCTGCTTGTGTATCATGACTTTAAAATGCTCCAGTGTCCCTGTAACTGTAGTTACACTCAGTAAAGAGCGATGAGTTCGGTGAACTAATGTCCTTCACGACCAATCACAATCATTTCTGTTGAGCATGTGAACACAATGACAAATCAGTGGGTTTAAAAACAAGCTCAACAGCACTCAAATGTTAGCTGGAAATGTGCATTTTTTTAAATTTCAGTATCGTGACAACCCTAGAGGACACTTTGCTAATAATGTCCTTAAAGGGCACCTAGGTTACCCCTTTTTCCAGATTTAATATAAGTATTTTGTGTCCCTAGAATGTGTCTGTAAAGTTTCAGCTCAAAACACCCATCAGATTATTTATTATAGCTTTCACTAGTTAAGACCTTTACCGATAATTATTTGATGCATTTGTTCTGGGGAGCTGCAGGATGAGTCACACACGATGTTGTTACAAAGTTCACGCACACACACAGCGCAGACACACATGCACATACATACAGCGCGCATATTTAGCTTTGCACTGTTTTTGCACGCAAATGTGACAGGATACAGGTTAATATCCACTGCTGTATGGATATCTGTCATGTTAATGTACAAAATAAACCTGATTTAACTTCCACAAACCGGGATTGAAGCGTCTTCTTTTATAATTGTTCTGACATGCGGCTGTGTTGATGAAGTAAAGCTGAAGTAAATCGCTGTAATTCATTACACACATGCACTGTTTTAAAACATTTTAAACTTGTAAAACTCACTCTTGATCACATTTGATGATGATTGATGATCCTAGCGAACTGAACAGACTTTTTATTTATGGTTGATTTGTGTCTTGTCTTGTGGATATGATTATAAATGTTACTACGGAGACATGTTAATACGCAGCTGTCAATCAATTCGGTGGGCGGGGGGACCGCACTCCTACGTCAAGTTGCGTCGGTCTCAAAACCGCTCCAATTGGTCCACCGTTTTTGTTGTTAAATTGAAAAAAAAAAAGCACTTTGTGTTTTTATATCACCTCAATATGACTATACACTATACCTACACATATGTCTGTCCAAACTGCTTGAAAAGTAGATTTTTCACCACAGGTGCCCTTTAAGAGAGTTCATTTCATAAAAAAAGCCTTCTGCAGTCATTAAAAAGCAAGCTCTGAAACAGTTTTAAAAAAGGAACTATCTACTTTTTCCTGACAACGAGATCTTTTTCTTTAAGCCAGAGATGCAAATGGCCTGTTTTAACCACATAAACAATCTTCATTTACTCTACAATTTATCAGCAGACTCAAGCAGGAGGAGAATGTTAACAAAATGTGACTAATAATTAAGTGTAACAAACAATGCAGACCCTTTTATTTCCCTTGTATGCTAACAAATACAGACATCCTCAGAAATGACCAATGCAAATAAAATAAATAAATTAATAATAACTTTCTAATTCAATTCTGAGAGTGGTGCTTAAATTGAAAATGCTGTGGGTGTGATTGAAGAGTGAAGGTTTCTCGCATCTGAACCTGAAAGTCTAACAGGATTTGAAAAAGGGTATGCATATAAATATCCCTCTTTCAGCCTTAACGTTACAGCAGAGGAAGGAAAACCCAAATCCTGACGCGAAAGCTTCTGTGTGGTGCTAAAGCCTATTAGCTTGACCTAATCATCAGAATACTGGGGGGGATTATCTGAGACCCGGTAATTGAGATATTCCCACTGAGGAAATGCACAAACACCTGCAATAAACACCTGTGGTCATAGCTGTACTGGAATCATTTGAAGGTTTATCTTGGCAAAAACCAAGCAGAGAAACAAGTTGTGGCCTCGGGTTAGTGCAACTCTGGGTTGTCTTGAATCCTGAATGCATTATCCTCTCTTCTCTTTAAAGTCTCAGTTGATTCTAATATGATGTGACTTCACCTTTGGCATTTCAGTTTGATGAAAAAAAACAGTTTTGACTGTGATGTTAGTGCAATTCATCTAAATTATTGTAAAGACGGAGTCTCAGTGCACACCAAAACAACAGATAACAGAGTCAGTCAATGGCCAAACAAACCAACACAGACTCATTGGATATATGTGCTTAAGGTCTTGTTTATACTAATACGTTTTATTTTAAAACGACGTTTTAGAATGAAAACGATCTCCATCGATCCCCTCGAAAAAAACACATTTGTTGCTCTGCAAAGCTCAGTTTCACGCGAACATTACTAAAAGTATGTACTGTAATGTAACGGGATTCGCATCATTCATTGATGTACATTCAAATCATTCATGTTTTTAAAAGCATAAAAGAAATTGCATGCTGTTGTGTGTATGTGCTCAACCTCAGAGACGAGCAGAGCACACACACATCTAAAGTCATCTTAATGTGAGCACTTTAATGGTCAAATACATGCAAATTCATGTCAAAACGCAGTGTTTAGTGATTATTCATATTAACCCACATTTGTCTAATAAACAAACGAGATGAGAATCAAGACATGTGAAAGTGAAATCATAAATCAGAACCGTACTGTTCTTTAAAGCGACAGCACACAATATTCCTGCTGTCGACTGTTTTTATTTTTAAATCAAACAACAAAAGGACAAAATCACTCACTGCTCATGACTGAAGGAATTTTGTAGTTATAAAGTTTTTTTCTTACAGTGAATATGCTTAAAGCAAGGTTTGTTTCATATTTTTATTCAATTGTATTTATTTCCCTTTCCTTATTTACAGGGAGGGAAAAAAACTGTATATACAGTATACAGTTAGTCAGAACTATTAGCCCTCCTGAATTATTAGCGACCCTTAATGGAAAGATGTTTTTTTAACCCATTTCTAAACAATAGATTTATTAACTCATTTCTAATAACTGATTTATTTTATCTTTGTTATGATGACAGTACATAATATTTGACTAGATATTCTTCAAGATACTAGCATTCAGCTTAAAGTGCAATTTTAAGGCTTAATTAGGTTAACTAGGTTAATTAGCCAATTTAGGGTAATTGGGCAAGTCATTGTATAACAGTAGTTTCTTCTGCAGACAATCAAAAAAATAAATTGTTTAAGGAGGATAATAATATTGACCTTAAAAAAGTTTTACAAATATTTAAACCTGTTTTTATACTAGCCAAAATACAACAAATAAGACTTTCTCCAGAAGAAAAAAAGATTATAGGAAATACTGCGAAAAACTTTATTGCTCTGTTAAACATAATTTAGAAAATATTAATTGAAAAAAAATAAATAAATAAATACCAAAAAAAATTAATATATATAAAAAAAAAATAAAATTTAAATAAAAAAATACAATAAAAAAAAATAAAAAAATAAAAAAAATAAAATCACAGGAGGGCCAAAAATTTTGACTTCAACTGTATATCGTTTAGAATAATCGTGATTACAATTAAGACCAAAATAATCGTGATAATGATTTTTCCCATAATCGGGCAGCCCTACTTACTGTTTATTAAACGTGATATTTAATTCATCTTGTTGTCTATATCTAACGACATATTCCCCGACTTTGGTCTTTTGAATCTATTTCTTGTTCTCAGGTAAAGTGTTTTGGCTGAGCACAAAGATAAATTAATATATGAATTAATGTAACAATGAACACTGATTCTGCATATTTGATTGATTGCTTGCCTTTATTTCCTATATTGTAGAAACTTATTATACGTTTATAATGAAAATTATTGATTATTAAAACTGATATACAGCAAGAAGAGAGGGGTTTTTTTGTATTTTCAATGAAAGTGAAAGGAGGCAGTAATGTTATAGGCTTTGTTTTGTTATAAATATGCATACAGTGAAGATGACGGTCATATAAATATGTAGCTACACGACGCCTCAACATTTTTGATGTCTGTTAAATTGCTAATATCAAAATGAAATAGGCAGTTCCTTATATCATGTTTTCATTTTATTGTTAAGAAAGTGAAACAACGTAGTTAGGGTGATGTGAATGAGGTTATAGAGTACACTGTTCCCTTTGTAGATTTAACAGATGTGTCCTCGGGAGTTTGTTTTCTATATCAAACTTGCAAAGTCTGAACTTACAAGGAGAGGATGCAAGACTGAACTTTGTGTAGACTACTTAATATTGAGAAAAAGTCCCAATCAGATTGAATGTCTGCAGTCCCTTCACACTCGTTCTTTAGCTCACCTTGTATGGTGATGTACTTGTGATGCAGCATGCTCAACTTTGAGTACAGTAAAGCACTGTAAAAATGTAAAACTTTTACCCTTTATTTGCTTTTGAAAACACTATTGGTTGAGTTTAGGGAACGGTTTAGATCAGTGCTTCGCAAAGTGATGGACGTGTACAAGAACCATGTGTATCTGAAACGTACAACAAAACACACAGCAAGTAATGGATTTCAGATTCGCAAAAATGCAGACAGTGCCTACTAGTGAATTTCTCATCTGAAAAGTGCAAACAAACATAATTTCAAATGAGCATAAGTTGCAACAAATTGAAGTTGACTGAAAAATAAATATAGTGAATCAATAAATGAGCCAAAAAAAAAAACTGACGTCTCTTCTAGAGTTTTAAAAAGATATCTAAATGCCTCAATGCGTCCTCTTTTTACTTATTTTGTCTACCTTAAGCAATTAATTTGACATTTGATGAGAAAACTCTGGGATCAAGAATGAATACTTGAGCATATTTCATACTTGAGTGAAAGAACATGCTCAAATAAATAACTAAAAAGTTGCTCTTTTTATTTTCTCTTTATTGTGTTCTCAATAAAAGTGGCAATAGTGATAAAAATAAAATGGCACTTGTATTTGGCAGGAAACCAAAGAAGAGAAATTCAAAGTTCTGCTGCTTGCAAATGAAATAAAAGCCACTGGATTTACTTTAGGCACCAATTTAACCTTAAATTACATAACAGAACCTTTTTCTGAACATTTAAATGTCTGCTCTGAATTCTCCAAGTCACAAAGTGGCTAACACATCAATTTAAGCACTAACTAAAAAAAAAATCAAATGTTTGTTGTCAATACACAGACTCAAGACCACTTTTAGCTTGAATAGACTATTTTATCTGCTTTATACTCAATTGCTGCACAAGAAAGCAAAACTGTAAAAAAAAAATAAACTGGTGAGTTTTTCAACCTTTGTCCACCACCAGACTGGATTCAAAGCATTCATTAGGAACCCAGGACCGGCGGGTCTGTTAAATAAATTGATGTGATTGAGTGTATGCCCAAGTACAGATCAAAAGAGGAAAGAAAGACCAACCCTGCAGAGCTTGCCTGGAAGGTAGGCAGAATTACAAAGAAAAGATTTGTTAAGATAAATTACATACACGTACAGATTAACAACAAAGGGCATATGTTCTTATACAAATGGAAATGTTGTTTTAAGATGATCTGTAGAGCGCTAAAAGCTGTCTGTTTGCATTTAATTGCCTCATCATCATCTGCATAGCAGGCCATATTGAATTTGCTGTGGATTGTAATGGAAGGCAAATGATGAACTGCAATTCCAGAGGCTATGCAAAGGAATCTTCAGTTTAAACAGAATAAGAAGCCTAAAATAATGAAAATTACCCACCAATTGCTTTTATCAGACAAATGGAGCCCAATGGCCAATTATTTCCCTTTGCCAATTAACCTTCCCAGCAGCCCTTGCTCTTCCCCCTGGTGGCATACTGACTGCCAAATGTGTTTGCACTCATCAGCTAAAGCTAGCTGATGAAAAGAGACAGGGGACTCGGTACATTAGCCTAAGGGTGGGACAAATATCAACCTATCTTTCCATAAGTAGCTTGCTGTTCAGGTCTGTGAGGTGAGCGCACCCACAGAACATCAATGAGATCAATGAATGAAGCAAGTACTGCTTCCAAGAATTCATCGTCCCTCAGGCCAGCAGAAATAACTTAAAGGAAGCATTCACCTGAAATGAAGTTCTGTCAATATTGACCATTGCAGAAGCATCAATTGTTAGGACTTTGCTTGTTATGCAGTAATTTACTGCAAAAACGTCAAGTACGGTCTGTCTGTGGACCACAAGACAGGGATGTAACCTGAAAGGGGGTAATTTGTAGTAGTGGCATAACTTGAAGTTATTAAGACCCACATGTTAAAATGTTGTCGGCAAGATGATGCTCAGTTATTAAAGTTACTCCACACCTAAACCCAACTATTACAGCTATTAACATACACCTACCACAACCCTAAACCAAACCATTATTGTTATTAACATCTACAGCTTCCCCAACCCTAAACCCAATCATCACAGTTATTAAAGTCTACACCTTTCCCAACCCTAAACCCAACCATCACAGTAATTAAAGTCTACACCTACCACAACCCTAAACCCAACCATCATCGTTATTAACATCTACACCTTCCCCAACCCTAAACCAAACCATCATAGTTATTAACATCTACACTTTGTCCAAACCTAAACCAAACCATCATACAGTAGTTATTAACGTTTACACCTTCTCCAAACCATTATAGTTAACGTCTACACCTTCTCCAAACCTAAACCATCATAGTTATTACACTTAGAAATAAAGGTACGCGAGCTGTCACTGGGGTGGTACCTTTTTAAAAGGTACAAATTTACATTACATATTAGTTATATTTACATATTAGTACCTAAAAAGTACAAGTGTTCCTCTTAAAAAAATTGTAAGTACTAATATATACTTTTAAGGTACCAATATGGAACCCTTAGGCACAAATGTGTTCCGTTTGTAAAGGTCCCACCCCAGTGACAGCTCGCATACCTTTATTTCTGAGAGTGTACCATCTACATCTACCACAACCCTAAACCCAACCATCATTGTTATTAACGTCTACACCTTCGCCAAACCTAAACCAAATCATAATCGTTATTAACGTCTACACCTTGTCCAAACCTAAACCAAGCCATCATAGTTATTACTGTCTACACCTACCACAACCCTAAACCCAACCATCATCGTTATTAAAATCTTCACCTTGTCCAAACCTAAACCAAACCATAATACAGTAATTTACATCTACACCTTCTCCAAACCATCATAGTTAATGTCTACAACTTCACCAAACCTAAACCAAACCATCATAGTCATTAACGTCTACACCTTCCCCAAACCTAAACCAAACCATCAGTTATTAATGTCTACACCTTCCCCAACCCTAAACCCAACCATCACAGTTATTAACGTACAGCCGCGAGTTGCAGAAGCTTTTATACTTGACGCGCTAACCATTGTACTGTTTTTGCAACCACGGGGGAACGCTGAGTAGGCTAACTGTCATGACAAAACATTTTGCATGGTGGAGTTGCTAAATGAATGAATATAACAATATATCAAATGAATAAGCTGTGCATAAATTTGGAGATAACTCATGAAAACATTTGCTGAAAAGTATTTCCGCCATCTTAGCCAACAACAACTCATTGTGACATCTTGCATGGTTCAATGGGATCTCGATAACTGCAAGTTACGTCCCTTCATGTTACGCCCCTGTCTTGCAGTCGGCAGTCAAATGCGCTTACCGCATATTAGGAATTTGTGTGATTCTAAATAATCATATTTAACGACAGAATGGGCAGTCAATAATTTTAGCATATCTCTTAAACCAATCGCAATTTTATGATGTAAAGCATGCGATTAACGGCACTAGAGACAAAGATGGCACAAACTTTAGCAACAAAAAAAGTTACATTTAGAGTGTGTTTGCTTCAGATTCATCTGAGCATTATAACCAATTAAACACATTTCATTTGTGCTCATAAACACAGTCAATAGCAAGTTAGATTCATTAAATTAAATGACACTGAAAACGTTGTGATAAGTGCACACATGCTTAAGACCAAAGCATACTCTGTGTTTTCAAGTTGAATGCACAGCTTTTCCAAACAGAATTAAATGTCTGTTCAGATATTTTGAATTCCAGCATAGCATTTAACGACGGAAAAACATTAAATAAACCAAAATAACACACTGCAAGGACATGAAATACAAAATATGTAAATTAGATTCTGTATAATACATTGTTTGTATAATTGCAGACGTTTTAATGTTTTAGTTTAAATAATTAATTTACTTTAAGAGAATGTTACTTGAATAGAAAACACAATCCACCACAGTTATACAAACAAAATGTATATCAATTTGAATAAACTACTATACAAATTAAGGAGTAATTGGCAACTTTAGACAAAGAAGATTGCATAGTTGTTAATGGCATTACTGTTATATTGAGGTAAAATTGGGTTTATATTCGCAAATTCATTCAGTGACATTTTGTTTACCATGGTACACGCTTATATGACTTTAAAACAATATTAACTTTAGATAGAGGTAAAGTTGGTTTTATATTCGCATTTGTTCATTTATAAGTCTCTATATTGTTTACCATGTTATCATTTGAATATTTATCAAGAATTAGCATGCGAGTATGACTTCAAAACAACATTAACACTATCTAATTGACTGTGAACACTTTGATACTCATTGGCTGCTAATATGATTTCCCTATTTACAATTAGCAAAGAATACTTTTCTGAAATTAGATTAAGGAGAATGTCTGAATATTTGAATATAAAACCAACTTTACCTCCATTTAGCACTAATTTTGGCTGTGAACAATTGTCAGTCACTGGCTGCTAATAAGATTTCACTATTTAGAATTTGCAATACTTTTATGAAAATTAAATTATTAATATTATTATTAAGGAGAAAGTCCGAATGTGTCAATATAAAACTTTATAAAAACTCAATTAGCTGTTAATGACATTAACACAACTGTTAAATACACAATGACATTACATATAGGGTTTAACCAAACAAACAATGCCACCAAAAAACGTTTCTGTTATTACAACTTAGCACTATATTACAACAACTGCATGTTTGTACAACATAGCAAAACCAATAACTCACGTGTCACGCTCAAACAATCTCCACGACGTTCAAGCCCTGTAAAGTGTGACACCTCGCCAGCGATGAATGCTCCAATATTAACGCAAGTCAACCCTTGTAACGCTTCTTTTCCCAGTAAAAATAACTTTAAACCTTTCCCTTAGGCTCAGTCAAGTCATCTTTCTTTCTAATCTTTCTATAAATCGTCCGCTTGTTTACTCCTCATTAGTCGCGTCGGTTTGTTGGTCTGTTGTTGTGCCGATGCGTCAATGCGGCCGCCATGTTTGGGCTTAACCAAACAATCAATGCCACCAAAAACGTTTCTGTTATTACAACTGCATGTTTGTTTATGTTTGTAAAACATAGCAAAACCAATAATACTCACGTGTCACGCTCAAAAAATCTCCACGACGTTCAGGCCCTGTAAAGTGTGACACCTCGCCATCGATGAATGCTGCAATATTAATGCAAGTCAGCCCTTGTACCGCTTCTTTTCTCAGTAAAACTAACTTTGAACCTTTGCCTTAGGCTCAATCATCTTTCTTTCTAATCTTTCTACAAATCTTCCGCTTGTTTACTCCTCATTAGTCGCGTCGGTTTGTTAGTCTGTTGTTGCGCCGATGCGTCAATGCGGCCGCCATGTTTATCCGGTCAAGTGCGCAAGTGTAGAGCTTCATAATTAAAGCTCAGACTTGTTGTGTATATTTTTATATTATAAAGCAGGGGTCACCAATCTCGGTCCTGGAGGGCCGGTGTCCCTGCAGGGTTTAGCTCCAACTTGCCTCAACACACCTGCCTGGATGTTTCATGTATACCTAGTAAGACCTTGATTAGTTTGTTCAGGTGTGTTTGATTAGGGTTGGAACTAAAATCTGCAGGACACCCGCCCTCTAGGAACAAGTTTGGTGACCCCTGGTATAAAGGAATATGTAATGGCAAATAATAATGTACAGAAAAATAAATATATAACAGTAAAAAAAAAAGTCAACACACATTATTATAATATTACAATTTAGGCTAATATAGAATAAAATAACTTCTTAATCTGAAAAAAATTATTAATAAAAACAAAAATAATGTGTGTAGAAGAATATAATTTGAGCATGAATAATACTACTATCATAATGGTATGGACAATCACAATCACAAATATCAATAGTGTGTAGTTAATATATTAGAGTACAATAATATAGTAACCTAAGTAATATACTGATAGTAGCCAATTGTATAATAATAAAGCAATAATAATAGTACAAATAATATATGCCAAATTGATTCTCATTGTGTTCCTTGCTATAAATGGGGTTAAACCAAATTGTGATTTTATTTAGCTCAAATATGATTTAGCTAATCAATCTTTTTCACATAATCAAAATTTTTAAGCATTTTACATAACTTTTTTCAGTACTGTAGCATTGCAGTTTGATTTCTTGAAGTGTCTCTCTGAGTCTCAGAGATGCTCTTCGGTTCTTCTGAATTTACTCTGTCTCAATTTTTTGTGTTTCTTCAAAAAAAAAAAAAAAGAAATAGAAATAACTGACTTAACATATTTCTTTTAGCGTGCAAAATACTACCGTTCTAATATTTTGTCCAACACTGTTATGACATGGTTTTGGTGCAGAGCTGATGCTCTGTTGTGGGTTTATCAAGTACACATACTCACAAAATTAAACCAAGGATGTTTAGTCTCTTGGAAATAAGAAAATCCTTTGCCATACTTCCCACTGCCTCCTTTGATTGGCTGAAAGAGTGTTGTAGTACTTGGTCTGATTGTTCCGACCAACTTTTTCAGGGATACATTTTATTTTATTCATTTATTTATTTATTTACATTTATTTATTTCCAGAACACAAACAAACAGCTAGCAAGTGTGAAATTAATTATATAATAATTATACATTTCTTAAACAACAACTACTGCACCAGTTTTAATTTTAATTAAATGTTCAGACATTTTTTTTGTCATTTTTTGGTTTCTTTGATTTAATGATTACGTTAATTGAGTGTCCAAAGAAGTCTTAGGACTATGTACCAAGTAAATAGGCCACTGCCACTGGATTTTGATATATAAAGATTTAATTTATTTATTGTTTGTTTGTTTTTGATATCACTCACTCACTTGCAATCAGCTTATTCAAAATTGGTTTTCTTTTTAGATATGTTAATGAAAAAATCGTAACTTGCCTTTAACCCATGTATGTCATTGATTAAAAAAAGAATAAAAGTAGTACTGTATACATAAACATTTATTCAGATAACAACTTTCATGGTTGTAAGCTGTGCTTCTGGCATACATTTACCATGGCACATTTTTGTTTGTGTGACACTTTTTTGGGAATAGTGGAATGGTGAAAAAGCTATTAACACCTGATGAAGGTCTTTGACGTTCTTATTTTCTCACGTTACAGGTGAGACGGAGTAAGCAGGTTTGTTTTTTCCGCTGTCTTCATCAGCTGTTTATTATGTCACACCATACAGATTTCTGCAAACATTTCAGCAAACATCACCACTTGAAAGCCTCAAGGTAAAACAGAAGCATGAAACAAAAATATTTAATGGCTGTTAGCTCATTAACTCCGAGCACCTCAACGATACCTCTGGCAAATCAATGGCTGTAATCATATCAAACAAGAAACACAATCTATAAGCTGTTGGGCATATAGATTGCACCTCAAATCTCAGTTTAACTTCTGAAATGTAATTAGCTGATCTGATATTAACTTGGATTGATGGAATTGGGAGTACAGTATGTACAGTATAGCCACTGAGTCAATAGGCAAATAGGCTTTTCTGTATTTGTTTTTCTCAGCTGGTGTTGCAGTTACCTTCTAACAGTTATGTATTTACAGATGCAGTTGAAAAATACAGCTGATTAGATTTCCTGTGAAATTTTATTGTTTTTATTATTTACCAGGTAACATTTAACAGAACTCAGAAACTTGTCATAGTATTTTATATTATATATATATACAATAAATTAAATATATATATATATACAATATATGCTCACCGGCCACTTTATTAGGTACACCTTACTAGAACCGTGTTGGACCTCCTTTTGCCTTCAGAACTGCCTTGATCTTCCATGGCATAGATTCAACAAGTTACTGGAAATATTCCTGAGAGATTTTGCTCCATATTGACATGATAGCATCACGCAGTTGCTGCAGATTTGTCTGCTGACATCCTAAAGGTGCTCTATTGGATTGAGATCTGGTGACTGTGGAGGCCATTTGAGTACAGTGAACTCATTGTCATGTTCAAGAAACCAGTCCTAGATGATTTGTACTTCATGACATGGTGTGTTATCCTGTTGGAAGTAGCCATCAGAAGATTAGTGCTCATAAAGGGATGGACATGGTCAGCAGTTGATACTAATGGGCCCAAAGTGTGCCAAGAATATATCCCCCACACTATTACACCACCACCACCAGCCTGAACCCTTGATTCAAGTCAGGATGGATGCTTTCATGTTGTTGACGCCAAATTCTGACCCTACCATCTGAATGTTGCAGCAGAAATCGAGACTCATCAGACCAGCAACGTTTTTCCAATCTTCTATTGTCCAATTTTGGTAAGCCTATGTGAATTGTAGCCTCAGTTTCCTGTTCTTAGCTGACATGAGTGGCACCCGGCGTGATCTTCCGCTGCTGTAGCCCATCCGCCTCAAGGTTCAATGTGTTGTGCGTTCAGAGATGCTCTTCTGTATACATTGGTTGTAACGAGTGGTTATTTGAGTTACTGTTGCTTTTTTATAACCAGTCTGGCCATTTTCCTCTGACCTCTAGCATCAGCAAGGCATTTGAGCCCACATAACTGCTGCTCACTGTATATTTTCTCTTTTTTGGACAATTCTCTGTTAACCCCAGAGATGGTTATGTGTAAAAAAAAAACCAGTAGATCAGCAGTTTCTGAAATACTCAGACCAGCCCATCTGGCACCAACCATGACACATTCAAAGTCACTTTAATCACCTTTCTTTCCCATTCTGATGCTCCGTTTGAACTGCAGCAGATTGCTTGACCATGTCTACATGCATAAATTCATCGAGTTGCTGCCATGTGATTGGCTAATTAAAATTTGCATTAACGAACAGTATTTTTTTTTCGATTGTCTACAGAACACTCTTCCACTCTTAAACATTGAATTGCCTAATTACCCTAATTACCATAAATTAATTATAAAAAACATTAACAATGTGTTAATTGTAAAATATCTCTGTTAAACCTCACTTGAAAAACTATTTAAAACAATTTACAGAATATTTTTTTCATTGCAGACATATTTCTCTTTTTATTCTGTAAGTGTTGAGTCAGTTATTTCCCTTAGTAAATCACATTACATAAAGATGAAGTACACAATGAGTGTGTGGTTTTAATCACTCTTCTCGAATATCAACACACCTCTGCATTTTCCTTGTAATAAATCTACGTATATTTTACTCTGTATTTCAGTATGTTTTCTGATATATTCTATAAATGACATGCTCACAACAGTTGCATTGCAGTTCAAAATAAATACTTACTCTGCTTCACTTGTGTCATCATTTTATCAATATACAGTGTCATTCAGAACAGTCACAAGTATTAACAAACCTCTCACAAATGAAACTGCTGCAGCTCTTTGCCACAAGCAAGAGCTTGTTAACTCTCAAGGTTCAGTATTTAGAAGGTTGACTCTCATGAATCACCTCAAATGAACCCTGAAGGAAAATAATGATGCTTTAGTGAAATAAGTCGGAAAGCAAGAAATCTAAAAGGAAAATGCAGCCAGTCTGGTATGTTTTAATGAATGTGCTAAAGAGTCATTCTCTCAAGTTCACATTCAATTCAGAAGCCAAGCGGGTTCTTGGAAAAATAAGGCTCATTCTTCTGTGCCTGAACAAATGAGTTTCCCTCTGCAACATTAGATTCATTTAATGAATTCCATACATCAAATTAAATTGCTGCTGGTGTGAGTTTCTTGCACTAACTGTGTTTAGAGAATTGCTGAACATTGCCCTCCGGCTTCATCTGAGAGCTACTTTACAATCAGGAAACAGTGACTAAATGTACCTGAACTTGAGATTTTGTATATAAAGAAGACAGGAAAAAGCCATTTAAAATGCACACAAGATAATCTGAGTGAAACAGAACATTCAGTGGAAAATAATGAATGTTTAGTAAATTAATTTCAACATGTGAGGTTTAAAGGATTCCAAAACACATTTTTTGAGCTGTTGACAGTCATATATGTGTCCCACGCTGCTATAAACACTATTAGGACACATATATTGCACAAAAAAGTGAAAATAGTTTTTTTTTGCGTTATTGAGCAAATTCGTTCTTCCGGTTTGAAACAAATTTTTGAAGCTGCGTCACGGCGATGAGATACTTGTGTGTACTCCAGCATGGAGACTGGATATCTGTACCTGTGAGTGCATCGTGACGTGAGTGTGTGGCATCAATTCATGAGAAAGACTTGGTTCAAACCAATCAGCGCGCTCCATTGTGTATGCGGTGCAACTTCATTAATATGCATGATAGCTTCGAAGACTGTTTTACATGTTACAGTGTTCAGATGGCAGAGAGACGCCACGTTGTTTTGCCAAAACAAGTGAAAGAACAACAATTTGGAGACATGGGTCGTCAGTGTTGTGTTTATTAATGTGCTGCATTTATTATTGTGCTGCAACGTTTTTGTTGCAGGTTTTGTTTTCATTTCCCCGCTACGAGAGCGCAGCTGGACTCATGTGTGGATTACAGTGCACGCGACACGCGACAGAAATGTGTTTGTACGGAACATTTTTTTACCCGAGAGCTTTTCGCATCTGAAAATGATGAAATCCGGATTTGCCGCTCGTCTCCTTTTTAAAAAGACACGGATCCAGTTTGTGTTGATTGTCTTGTCTTTACAAATTTGGTAAGTGTGTGAGAGAGCAGTGCCCTTTGTTTGTTCATTCAGATGGCAAAGTTAGTTTATACTGTATCGTCAGCAGTGCTCTTTCAGTTTTTAAAGACATACCATAGTCAAAATGATTTAGTTACTAAGTTTACAGTATATTAATATCACAGCAATATTATAGTACATTACAGACTGAAAGATCCACTGTAAATGCTGCTCTCCGAGTGTAAACACAACAATCAAACTATTATTGTTATGTAGAATTTTCAGCGCATTTTGTGACAGGATAGTCTATACACACACGACTTTCTGACGCTACCTAGTAAGTGCATCTAAAATTCAAGAAATGCCAAGGATTTTTTTTCTCCCATTCGCCGTGCAGTATCAAACATTCCATTAAAACTTTACACTCCAGCAATTCCTCGCTTTAAATATGTCGTTTGTCACGGGGGACATGCAGGAAATGTTTCTGAATAAAAAGTGAAAGTGCCAAACTGCAGTTAAAGTCGACAAATTTATAATTTGGCAAATAATTTGATCACTGATGTCCATGTGAAAACTGTCACTGTCTTTCTCCCCTGCGTCTGTATGTTTGTTTTGCCTCTGTGAAAATCAGCGCGTGCCCAAATGGAAACTCCCATATTTCCAAATCCTTCCCTCTTTCCCTCCCCCAACACTCCCACCTAAACAGAGCTGGACACGCCCACTTTCCTGACTTTTTCCAAACTAGAGGTGTGAAAACACCCAGCTGAGACAAGGGGGTTCTGTGGCCCTTTAAGTACTGTAGAATAAAAAAGTGAATGGCAAACTTTGTTAAAATACAGTATGAGGTATTAATAAAGATTGAAAAAATATTTTGCTACTTGTTGAAACTATTTATGTAAAATGAGCTTAAACAAAATTCCTGATATTTTTGGGGGAGGACTTAATTATTTTATGTTCAATCCACTTAAATTTGTTAAGTTAATTTAATCAGTTTGTGTTGGGACAATTGTGTGGAACCCTGCATTTTTTTACCATGTATATTCAAGTATGTTACCCTTTAGTTGTCTGCATTATGAATATAAATCTGCACTTTTCTGTGGTTCTTTGAAATGAATAGTGCAGGTGGTGTGTGAAAAAGTAAGTTTAAGTAATCAAATGATACATACACTTTATTAGGTACACCTTGCTAGTACCGGGTTGGACCCCCTTTTGCCTTCAGAACTACCTTAACCTTCGTGGCATAGATTCATCAAGGTACTGGAAATATTCCTCAGAGATTTTGCTCCTTATTGACATGAAAGCATCACGCAGTTGCTGCAGATTTGTCGACTGCACATCCATGATGTGAATCTCCCGTTCAACCACATTCCAAAGGTGCTCTATTGGATTGAGATCTAGTCACTGTGGAGGCTATTTGAGTACAGTGAACTCATTGTCATGTTCAAGAAACCAGTATGAGATGATTTTCACTTTATTTATTTTTTATATGGCATGTTATTCTGCTGGAAGTAGCCATCAGAAGAAGGGTACACTGTGCTCATAAAGGGATGGACATGGTCAGCAACAATACTCAGGTAGGCTGTGGCATTGGCACAATGCTCAGTTGGTACTAATGGGCCCAAAGTGTTCCAAGAAAATATCCCCACAACATCAGACCACCACTACCAGCCTAAACCATTGATACAAGACAGAATGGATCTATGCTTTCATGTTGCTGACGTCAAATTCTGACCCTACCATTTGAATGTTGCAGCAGAAATCGAGACTCATCAGACCAGGCAACGTTTTTCCAATCTTCTATTGTCCAATTTGGTGAGCCTGAGGGAATTGTAGCCTCAGTTTCCTGTTCTTGCTGTAGCCTTAGTTTCCAACAACTGACTAGATGTATATTATCATGCTTATTGCATGCATACTTGCCACAAATGTAAACAATTAGACACAACACATTGATCTGAGCTGTAATAACTTAATGACTCTTATTAAATGTAAAAATATGTACCCAGGACTACATTTTTGAGAACTGACAAACATGATGCCTGGACTATGCGGTATTGCAGTTTTTATTTTCACAAATCCTTTAGAGAGCGCCATGTATATTTTTGACAATCTTAAATGCGTTACTGGGGCACATTTTCTCATACGTGCCATTTCTCGTAAATCCACCAGCTGCTGCATACATTTCTGTGAATATTAACAAGAAGCTTATTGATATCTGGCAATACTGTAATGTCACTACTGAATTATTTTAGAGAACATATTTAACAACAACAACAACAAAAAAGTGTGTAATGTTGGACACTTCATGTCATAGCTAGCTTAAATATAGTGGAGTAGGCATACAGACTGTGATTTTTAATAACAAAATCTTATTTTAAAATACATTTTTTTATTTAATACTGGCAAAAAATTTCAAGCAAACTGTAAATTAACAATTACAACTACGCTGTAGTTTTATAGCACAATTGTAATTGTAAATTTACAGTGCAGTTGTAAATTTACAGTATTAATGGCAACCAAAATTTCCAGTAATACTGTAAATTTCACAGCAATTCTTCATCAGCACTGAAGTTCCCTATGTAAATTGTCCACTGTTTTCCCTCACAACTTCTCTCTAAAATTATATTTTGCTGATCCAAACAAAATTTTAGGAACAATACAACATTACAATCTTTGATTTGAAGCAAAAAAAAAAACTATGACATAAAACACAAAATACAAGATAACGTAGGTGTGCTCAAAGATGTGAAATTGACAAAATGTAATTAAAATCACCAAAAAAATACATCTTTAGTAACCATATATTTCAGATTTATTGCAATATGAATGTATATAAGACAATTTTACCTGCAGTAGTCTTGAAAAGCTTAAAGGCCAAGATCTTGTTTATTTTTAGAGCTTGTGTCTGTAGACAGATGCGATCAGAGAGCTGACGGGCTGCAGAAAGTATACGGACACTCCAGCGTCCCTTGTCTAAATGCATGTGTCACCTGTATGAAGTGCTGCAGGTTATTCGGAGGGGGTTTTTCACAGCTGCTGACAGAGCACCATGTCACCAAGAGAAGATCTTTTTTTTTATTTTATATATGTGCGAAGGCAATATATGAGCTATACTACTGGCAGAAACAGAGTTAAGGATTATGGGTGAAGCAGAGCATCTGTCAAGATAGGCAACATCATTTTTTGTTATCTATCACCCTGCTGATATGCATTTACTGAAGACTGACTTATCTGAAATGCTTCCGCTGTTCGTTCCAAAGTCATATAGGGCATTTTTTTTTTTTTTTTGGAGGGGGAACAAATCTGTCATGATTTTCAGTAATAGAGTACAGTAAGGTTTCCTTGGTTACTATTAGTGAATGCATTAATTAAAATGAAATAGCAATGGCAAATGCTTTTGTTTTGCTAAATAAAACTAAAGCAAAGTGAGGATATACATACATATATAGGAAGTAAAAAATGTTACTCTAATAAGTACAAAAACAACTAAAAGTAAAAAAATAAACAAAAAACTTAAAAAAAAAAACCTTTCATATTTATGTTCAAAAACATAAATATGTATCAAAATGCAATTTGTTATGATCAGTAGTTTGTACTGGATCTTGTAGTTCTTTTGCTGACAGAATCTAGGCCAGGTGTGTGAGTGTTGCATAACTGGATCTTGTAGTTCTTTTGCTGACAGGATCTAGGCCAGGTGTGTAAGTGGTGCATGACTGGATCTTGTAATTATTTTGCTAGCAGATTTGTAGTTCTTCAGCGATCTGCAGCCACTAGATTGCTGGTGATCATAACACCATTAAATAAAGTGAAAACAGAAAACGTTCAAAATGTAGCTTTGAATCAATATTTCTTACAGTTATATATATAATATAATTTCTTAACAATTTATTTGATCACTTTCAAAAGCATAAAATCATACTTTTTACTTCATATTTTTCTTACTGAATAAATACATAAATAAACTATTGGCCGATTCAAATGATCTGTTAGTGTGAAGCTCCATTTAACAATTTACTAATACAAAAGATCCATTCAGAGAAAATTGCCATTTTAAATCAGTGAATTGTTAAAAATCTGATCAGTATAAGCTGTGCGGTAGAGGTCTGCAGCCGCAGGACCCGAAAAGATTTTTTGCGGCACAGGAATACATTTTAGAAAAATGTACAGCCAGTGCTCATGACTGTTAAGCCTGCTTTATACTTCTGCGTCAAGTGATCGGCGTGACCCACGGCGCAAGCCTCGCGCGTAGTCATGCATTTACACTTCCGAAACGCTAGCTGGCAGTAGGTGTTTATGTTTCTCTGTCGAGTTTCTTCGCTGGTGTTTTGTTTTTTCTGAACACTTGTGGCTCAAATTCGCTCATTGTGAGGTGGGAACCGGCGGGCGTGCAACAATTTTAATCATAAGGTAAACACAAAACAACAGTCTCCATCCAGAGCTCCTTCACTAGACTCTACACTTGTAAACACTTGCTTCATCTGGCTCGCTGCTCTCACCTCAGCCCACACTCGTCAGCCCTTCCAAGCCGACCAATCACAGAGCTTGCGCTACGCGTACGCATTACATTTTTTGAGAGGTGTGCGTCGACATTGCCGACGGCCATGGCGAGGGGCTATGCGTCCACATAGCATACGCGCCGTAGCATACACGTGTGCTTGACACAGAAGTATAAATCGGTCATGCGTTCAATGCTGAACGCATGACCAGTGCTTTCTGCATGTGTGTTTTATTCTCAGTCTGTGCGTGCATCATCTGCATAACGTCCTCAGAGAAAAAAATTTGCAAAATTTTGCAATCTATAATTCCTAATAATATCTCCTGTACAGCAGTCCCACAACATTCTGACACTCGAACACCCTGTCAGAGCAGTCAAGTGGCTGAAAATGAGCTTTTTACAGTGTCTGCTATAATGTTAATGTTGTTTTCGTGTTTACATTGAAGAATATGGCCACTGTGTAAATACACAGTACAGTTACGATCTTATTGCCACATTAGATTGTTATGATAACATAATATATCCTTTCAGTGATTTCCTAAAGAGAAACACCAGAAAATAACACAACTGAAATAACTACAGCAGTCGTGATTGTCTGATCTCATATGAGGCAAGAGATGGCGATGACAAAAAATGATGTGTGCAGGGGTTTAAGTGTTGTCCCAATTCTTAGGGGTAAGTTTTGAAGCCCTACCCCTTAACCCTCGGTTGTAAGGGCCAAGGGGAAGGGGAAGGGGTACAAAAATAGAATTGGGATTGGGCCTTAGCCTACAATCCTTGCACAACCTACAGTTTTATCTGTTATCTCTCTCTCTCTTTATAGTACCCAATTTAAATGTGAGATTTTGGAAACCAGACCTAAATTTAGCAGGAACGGTCTGGTCGAGTAGAAAATTATTCTAAGTGGGTGAACAAAGACTATATATGTGGCGGGATATATATGGCGGGATCGGTCTGGTGTGGAATAAAACCTTGCAGGAGCAAGACTATAAAAACAGCCCCACGCAGACCTCTACTGTGCGGACTGATCAGTGTGTATCATCACACTACTGCAAGAGCAATTTAAAACATACAAATTGCTTCACAAAAATTACTGATATTGTTTTTGAAACGTGTTTTTTTTTTTACTTACATTTTTTATTTTAAACATTGGAACAAAACAAAAGGAAAAAAGTAACAATAACAACAAACAACAGCCTCCAAAAAAGCAAACAAACTAACAAACAAACATTTGTCTCACATGTTGAAACCTGTTTTAAAAACTGTGTTTCTTGATTTTATTGAAAGCGGTGTTGTGTAAATTCCATCTAACTTCCAGAATGCATTGTTTTAATATTTGAAAATGAACAACTGTGAGCAGATTTTCCTCTCCCTATCCTTTTATATTCAAGGTCAGGAAAATTCATGTAAATCCAACCCAGTATACTGTTTGTAGAATTTATCAATGAAACACACAATATTTTTTCCATGTGGAGCTGGACAAAAAAACATTCATTCCCTAAAGTTATTATATTTTCTTGTCATAGATTCACAACTCTGTGCCTCCTCTGGCGCGTGTTGTAATTGAGAGGGGTTTCCTTGTCTGCCAATGACTAGGTCACAGTGGGCCTGTTGCTCTGGCAGAGAGGTCAGATACATAGACAGATTATCTTGTTTTCTGGACTGCAGGGTCCAAGGCCAATCGATCCACAATACTGTCACCACAATCTGAATTAATCCTGTTAACCTGGCTAAAAAAGGTGCCCTTTTTGCAATACTGTGAACAGCACTTTCTTTCTGTGTTTTTCTCATCCTAGCCTGGCATCAATCAGACACCATTTTTTTTAATCAAGTATACATGAAATCAAAACGAACCATATTGATTTTGTTAGCTCACATTGCTAATTGGGTAAGCTAAATTGTCCGTAGTGTATGAGTGTGAATGATTGTGTATGGATGTTTCTCAGTAATCGGTTGCGGCTGGAAGGGCATCTGCTGCATAAAACATATGCTGGATAAGTTGGCGGTTCATTTCGTTGTGGCAACCCCAGATTAATAAAGGGACTAAGCTGAAAAGAAAATGAATGAATGAATGAATGAATGAATGAATGAATGAATGGTGCCATCAAAGAAGTGCAAGTTACCTTTGCCAAGGGCTCTTGACTTCTTGCTGGTAACAGTCTGGATGATACATTTCTTCTTTGGTCTACCGTGTCCATTTCTCTCCAAAAATACCTGAAATACTGACAACAATACGCATTTCAACTGTGTGATGATCCATCCCAGATACCATATTTAGCCCAGAGAAGTCGATGATGCTTCTGGACACTGTTAACATAGGGCTTCCTTTTGGCACACTTTAGTTTTAACTGGCATTTGTGGATGCAACTACGTATTGTGGTACTTGACAAAGGTTTGTCAAAGTAGTCCTAATCCCATGTGGCGATAACGCTTATAGATGAATGATGATTCTTGATGCAGTGCCGCCTTAGGGATCGGAAATTGCTTGCGCCATTTGTGTCGTTGTTTTGTACGCACTGAAATTCATCCAGATTCCTTTAATCTTTTAAGGATGTTATGAACTGTTGAAGGTGAAATATCCAAATGTCTTCCTATCTTTCTTTGAGGAACATTGTTTTTTAAAAATTTCTATAATTTTCTAACAGATTTGTTGGCAAACTGGCATTCCTCTGCCTACAGTATGTTTGCTCCTAAGGATTATCATTCATTCATTCATTCATTCATTTTCTTTTCGGCTGAGTCCCTTCGAATGCCCTTCCAGCTGCAACCCATCTCTGGGAAACATCCATAAACACTCATTCACACTCATACACTACAGACAATTTAGCCTACCCAATTCACCTATACCACATGTCTTTGGACTTGTGGGGTAAACCGGAGCACCCGGAGGAAACCCACGCGAACGCAGGGAGAACATGCAAACTCATAGAAATGCCAACTGACTTAGCCGAGGCTCGAACCAGCACCCTTCTTGCTGTGAGGCGACAGCACTACCTACTGTGCCACTGAGTTGCCCCTAAGGATTATCATTAATCATAATTACAATCACCTGTTGACATCACCTGTTTCAAATCACATCATTGATCCAATTTACCTGATTACTAGCCCTAAATTGCTCCTGTCCCAACTTTTTTTGAAATGTGTTGCAAGACCCAAAATCGGAATATATGTATATTGTAATGATAATAATAATAAAATAAATAAATAAATAAAAATCATGAGAAAATAATCTTTGTTGTATTGTTTGTAGTGAACTACAAGTCAAAGTAAATTTAGAAATCAGTACTTTCTTTTTTTTTCTTCTTTTTTTTCTTCCATACTGTCCCAACTTTTTTTGATTTGGGTTATATGGACTGTACGGGTGACCCCGCTGACATTGTGAAATTTGGATTAGAATCACTAACAAATGTGTTTGTATCAGTTGTTGCCTTACATCAGTATCCTGGATTAGCAGTGTTTCACAGCATGCACTGAAAACACAGAACAGGGTTTCTATGGTGAAAGTTCACATTTCTCCTATTCTGATGAGTTTGCAATTTTGCGCATGTCCATTCTAGCGCACTGATTCCATATTGCCATAAGAGAGTGCACTTACAGTACTGTGCAGCCCCCCAACCCCCTTTGGAACTCAACTGGGTTTTCAATAAATTTGTAATGATTTGTTACATTTGCATAATGCTCCTCTCAGCACTTTAAGCGATTCACACATCTGCAAAGGGTAAATCTTTTCCAACACCACCAAAGTGCAGCATCCACCTGGATAAGGCAACGGCAGCCTAACAGCACTGGAACACACACCAGCTTATTGGTGCAGAGGACAAATGGGTGAAGCCAGTCTGGGGATGGTTTGGAGGCCATGATGGATAGAAGCCAGCTGGCAAATTGTTGTGTTTTTTGACCACTAAGAACCAGTAGAAGACCAGGGTGCAAAGTTTGATCCCCCCTGAAGGACATCAAAACAAGACGTTTGGGGCAGGTAACCTATTATTACTGAGATATAGTTTGCTCTGATCTGTAATTTTAATAGTAAAAATTAATAATTAAAATATTATATTATATAAATAGGCAGCCCGATGGCTCAATGGTTAGCAATGTCGCTTCACAGCAAGAAGGTCGCTGGTTCGAGTCCCAGCTGATCCAGTGGGCATTTCTTTGTGGAGTTTGAGTGTTCTCCATGTGTTGGCGTGGGTTTCCTCCAGGTCCTCTGATTTCCTCCACAGTCCAAAGACATGTGCTATAGGTGAATTGGATAAACTGAATTGGCCTTAGTGTATGAGTGTGTGTGAATGTGAGAGTGTATGGGTGTTTCCCAGTACTGGGTTGCGGCTGGAAGGGCATACGCTGCGTGAAACACATGCTGGAATAGTTGGCAGTTCATTCCGCTGTGGCGACTCCTAATAAATAAGGAACTAAGCTGAAGGAAAATTAATGAATGAATGCATGTGAATGCATAATCGTCCCAATTAGACTATGCAGGAAAATATTCATTTAACAGACTGAAACTGCAGATGTAGACCACCAATAGACATTGTAAGTGTCTAAAATACGGTTTTCTTGTAAAATAGGTGTTTGTTTCTACATACAGCTCAAAAGTAAAGTCAAATTAGATGGGAGTTTGTATAATTTGACCCACAGTGAGTTCTAAAATATACATACATACATTTAATTAAAGGTGACACAGTGGTGCAGTGGTTAGCACTGTCGCCTTACAGCAAGAAGGTCGCTGGTTCGAGTCCCGGCTGGGTCAGTTGGCATTTCTGTGTGGAGTTTGCATGTTCTCCCTCTGTTGGTTTGGGTTTCCTCCGGGTGCTCCGGTTTTCCCCACAGTCCACAGACATGCGCTATAGGTGAATTGGATTAACTGAATTGGCCTTAGTGTATGAGTGTGTGAATGTTGAATGTATGCTTCTCAATACTGGCTTGTGGCTAAAAGCTGCATAAAACATATGCTGGAATAGTTGGTGGTTCATTGCGCTATGGCGACCTCTGAAATAGAGAAATTTAATTAATGAATGAAAAAGATGAGCATTTGCTCTAAAATAATATATGGTTGTTACACGGTTTTAATAACAGTTGGATTATTAAAAGAAACATTTTATGAAAAAAAATCTTATTAAAAAAAATTAATTAGTTGTAGCTATGGACCCTTTCCACAAGCCTGTTATGACGCATTTAAAGGTCATCAGCATCTTAAATCCTTGAAAGGCTTTAAAGGGCACCTATGGTGAAAAATCTACTTTTCAAGCTGTTTGGACAGACATATGTGTAGGTATAGTGTATAGACCGTCATATTGGGGTGATATAAACATACCCAGTGCTTTTTTTCAATTTAACAACATAAAAACGGTGGAGCAATTGGAGCGGTTTTGAGATCGACCGCAACTTAGAGATCATCCGCCATTTTCAGCGTGTGAGTCAAAGCGACGTCACCAAAGAAACACCCTTGCTCTATTTTTAGATGTAAGGCTCATTGGGCTCAACATTCACCACGTTATCGCTCTCCTCTACGCCAGTGTTTGTGAGTTTTGGTGAGTTTGCATACATGTTTACTTTTCATAGTATCTTCCTTAAACTTCAGCGGTTTGCATTTCCTGCGGTCACAGAAGCTCCCTGTTATCTTAAATAGGTGCAGCTGAAAAGTGCGAGCATGTTGCCTCATGTGCGCGTCCCTCCATTGAAAATAACGAACGGTGTCGTAGATGAAACTAAGTACCGGGAGGGTGGGGGAGGGTGTCGCGAATGAAAGTAAGGACCGGGGGGTTTGCTCACTATTCTGCCACCTAGGTCGCCTCTATGGACGCGCTGGCCCTGCTCAGGACACTGTTCATATTTCTGCCGCGCCACAGAGTGTTATCTGAATAGTTTCATTTTAAAAAACATGTGAATGTGCGCGTCTGGTATGTCGTGCCGTGGCTCTGAGCGGCGCATCCGGTGTATGACGCCCTTTAGTTATAGCCTCAAGCAGGTCATGCACCAGAAGCGCCGCTTGGCGACACACAGCGTCGCGCCACGCAGCAGCATGCATTTCTGAATTCTAAACATAAGTTTCTATCAGGTGACACACACCGGCGCCGCAAGTGTGCGATACTTTCAACTGTTATGTGCGCGACACGTCGCGGTGCATCCGGTGTGTGATGCCCTTCAGTCAAAGTTAATTCAGTGTGCTTTATTATTCTCGGTGTAGGCTACAAGCTCGGAGCTTTAAACTAGCACACAGTTGGCTGTAAAGCTATACAAAGACACAAATGATTTTGTACTCTCTGCTTGGTCTGTGTCCTCTGTGTCCTCTCATGCTGGTCCTCTCACTCATGTTGCTTCTCTCTGTCTGCCTGTCTGTAGCCGTACACAAAGTGGGGGAGCTCTTGGCTTCGCCCCCTTGTAAGGTTGGGCGGGAAATCGAAACTAATTTTCATGTGAAGCAACACGCCCCTAAAACAGCGACCTGTGTACATGCCCCCAAAATGACACTTTTTAACACATCATAATAAAAAAATCTGAATTATGTTGAACTGAACCTAAACTGGCACACTCAGAAGAACCATAATATTAATATTACATCTTAAAAAAGGGGTAAAATAGGTGCCCTTTAATATTTCGATTTTTTTTAAACGTATGAACATTTATATGTATTTATGTATGTATTATATCATGATGGTTTCAAATTACAAAAAACAAATTGCCGTTTGTGTAAGGCGCTTCTAATGCAGCGTCTATGGGACAGGACAGTCCATTTGATGTCATATCTGAAAGTCTTTATAACATCATTGTGGAGTTTTTCTTTTATTATTTGAGCAAATAAGATTGTAAAAAAAAATGTTTTTTTTTGTTCTATTCTCTCATTCACTGCGCTCTAAGTTTTCCCAACTATGATGACTTCTGCTACTGAGAAACCCAGAAATGTGAAAAGGGTCTATTAACTGAAAAACTGAAAAAGCACCTCAATATACTTGTTTCAACCATCCACACAACAGACTTTCGACATTTTCTCGACAAGTAATAAATTATTTCCTAAAATGTCTGTACATTTTAAGATTTAAAATTTATTTTTTTATTTTTGTCAGTGTAACAGATCCTGTGTGACTAACTCTGTTCTGTTGAGGTTGCCTCTTCCTCACTGGGTAAGTACACTGTTCAGTTCATCCAATTCACCTATAGCGCACACCTTTGGACTGTGGGGGAAACCAGAGTACCCAGAGGAATTCCACACTAGCACAGGGAGAACATGCAAACTCCACACAGAAATGCCAACTGACCAAGCCGGGACTCAACGACCTTCTTGCTGTGAGGCGACAGTGCTAACCACTGAGCTAAGCTACCTTTGCTGCTTGTTCAAACTACTTATTTAAAATGAGTTGAAACAACACAAAAAAAATTGAGCCAACCTAACTGTTTTATGTTCAAGCCACTTTAATGTGTTAAATTAGCTTAAGCTATTTGTATTGGGACAACGTGCATGAATTGTGTAACCCTGCCTTTTTTGGTTTTATTTTCGTTAGCTCTTCTGATTGATGCTCTTGTTTAGGGCGTACTCACACTATGCTATCCAAACTGTGCCTAGGCCTGTTTTCCAAATTGTTTGAGAAGTGTGAGTGCTCTGAATCGGGCCCTGGCCCGGTTGTAAGAGGTGGGCCTGAGCGCGGTTCACTTGGGCTTTGGGCCGGACCGCTTACAGTGTGAGTGCAAGCGTGCCTGAGCCCAAAACTGAAAGCGAGACGTGACTTTTAAGGGATTGTTTGATATGGATTAAATAATCATTCGTACTGTTCAATGAACGCAAACTGTCGTAAATTATTATTGACGCAAACCCCTCACTGCATGACAGCTGCACCTTCAGCAAACCTCCTAATCCTGCAGCACGAGGACTGTTTAGCGTCAAAAGTGGCTGATTTGTTGGGCGAAATATTTGACTGCGTGTCACCGCATATCAAACAACTTAAACGATAAAACTAAAGAAATCTCCACTGTGCTGAACGAGAGCGCTTACTGAATCATTGCATCGCATCATCGATGACGTAAGCGTGCCCAGGCCTAAATGCAATGTGAGTGTGGGCCGTCGGGGGAGACGGGAGGGGGACAAGTGTGCTTCGGCCTGGTTCAAGGCAACTGTACATAATGTGTGTACGCCCTTAAAATCTTTGTCTGGAGATGTCTGGGTTTTACTGTTATGAGTATACCCCTGCTGTGGATTATTTCCTGTTGTTTTGTATATTAAAGAGCCCCTATTTTGCATTAAAAAATGTCATATTTTGGTTTTAGGGGTCTACAACCACATGCTGATATGCATGCAAGGTCAAAAAACACATTCATTGTCTTTTAATATACATTTATTTCAGCCTAATTATACCAGCGACTCTCGTATGAATCGTTCAGTGATTCATTTGTTCCCAAAACCCTCCTTAGCGCAAAGCTAATCTGCGCTGATTGGTCCGATGACCCAGTCTGTTGCGATTGGTTGACTGGGTTCAGCACGAGACAGAAAGAAATGTACAGTATGAAGTAGCACAAAGTATGTGAAAGCCCAATGCAGGAATGCAATAAAGCAATGCAGTTAAACACCAGCATATTACTCTACTCTTAACCCTAACCCCAAGTAATAACAATGACACACATTCAGTATTAATCCACACAGTGGCAAAAGTTGAACTATTTTGAAAATTGACCACGCCACACAAGTGAGGAACAGCCGATGGTGGCCATAGCAAAGGCAAACAGCAGAGGATCGCCAGTTCAAAAACACATTTAAATTGGTAAAGGAAGAAGCACCCATCACATTTTTAACATGGTTTTGGACGCGATATGTGAACAGCCCCATACAGATTTAACCTGAGAGATACAGTACAAGCACTGATCTATAATCGATATCTGATTACAAGCCGTGTGGGGTGATTACAACTTATAACACACAATTTAACACATAGTTTGCAAACTACACTAAACGAGGCAACAATTTTAATGACACTTACATGTTATGATCTGGAGGAAGAAGAAACTGGTTCATTTAAACTGTAAAAGTTACTGACAAAGTCCCTGTCAAAGTCTGACAAAGTCCCATAGTATCTGCTGCTCCTTCAATAGCAAACGGCCGGTGAATCCCGCGTTGCAGCGTAGGTTATTGTATCAAAAATCAGAAAAATGACAGGAACAAACAGCACTAGGTTGGCTATACTGTAGTATTGTTGTAAAAATGAACTTTAACCCTTTATTCCCCACAGCCAAATCTCCATCTGTCAGTTATCACCATCTTTGCGTCAAGTTCAGTCCCGTGATCCCCTATGCCTCTGCTAGGGTCTGAAGTGAAATCCCGTTTACATTTTACCGGAACTGGAAGTACATATTTGGTGATGTACCGTATCGACGTGGATGCAATCAAACATAAGATCTGAACCCAAGTCGATTCATTCATTTGACTCTGAGTCAACTATTTTGCTAAAGAATCAATAGTTTTAAACAAGGTGCACTTTCAGATTTAAACCTCAGATGGATGTTTTCATTCACTTAGAGCTGTGTCACACACTGCATGGAAGGGCAATTTAAAAAACCCATAATAGGGGCTCTTTTAAGTTCATTGCTGCAAATAGATCTGCTTCGCCTATCCTTGTCTTCTTGCCTGACCTACTGCGACACCAATATATAGCTCAGTTTTATTGTTTTCCCATCCCCGTGTTTGTTCACTGTGAGACTCTTCTAGGACTCTGTTCCTGGGGCTGGAGAGACACTCTGTTGCTCCTATACCAATCATTTGCCCTGATGAAGTGGTTTTGCCCACATCTCCTATGAGTCTGTTGAGAAATTTATGACTGACCGTCAGAGTTCCTCCAAGACCTGACAAACACGCCTCGTCTCAAGCCTGACAGCCAGCCAGACTCAAACAGAATTAGTGCCCATTTTCAAAGTTTTAGTATAGACGCATGACCTATTCTGTTAACTTATGTGACAGGTTAACAGGATGAGTCAAGTAAAGCCTGCTTTTTTTGATGGATGCCATAAATCTGGCCCACTTTGCAGGCTATTTTGGAGAGCAACTGACCTTAGGGTGCCATCACATTTACCACACCTTTGCTAAAATCCATGTGAATCCATGGAATGAGTTTTACATGAAAGCAAAAAGTCCAAATTCACTGTTTACCAATAGAAAACAGCTTGATTTGATTTGAAAATTGCGTCTTTATAAGCTGCACTGAAAATAGTTCATTGGATTTCCTTTTTTAAAGGGCACGATGATGAAAATCAACTTTTATAAGCACAGTCATATTGGAGTGATATAAACAAAAAAGTCTTCTTTTTTTCTGACGTTAAAATAGGACCCAAATACCCAGTGATTTTGAGGCCCACCACAACATGACAAAGGAGTGTGGTTTTCCTTGCCCATCGAGTTGATTGACAGGTGCCATGTTTCTATAATAACACGTATACACATGTATATACAAAAAAAAAAAACTGGTATTAAAATATTTCTTCCAATTCTGTGTGATTTTTTATAAGTTTTATAAGTTTAAAACGTTTTTAAAACAGAGCATGTTTGTAATAAAGACAGTAAAATTGCTAATTCTTAACCGCTACAATCATCACAGCCGCATGTAGTCAGTAAACGCTAATATGTGTGTGTACGTGTGTGTGTACTGCAAACAGCATTTGTGTGTGGCTCATAGTTTCAGAAAGGCTTGAATAGATTTCACCACAAATACATCAAATAAACTTACTTGGTATTTTTGACCAATGAGCTGTATCTCTATCACTGACTGCTGTTTATCTGACATAGCCTACAGCTAATCAATCTGTCAGATTTTGTAGTGCATTCAAGTTCTAAAGAAAAAAAATATAAACGATAAATTATTTTAAATAAAACAAATACATTTATAGATATGGTATATAAGTATATAATTTCACTCACCTGGGAAATGGAGGCAACTTGAATGGTTTGTGAGCACAACATGCCATATTATATGATAATTGGAGGAAATAAACCAAAAGGCAATTGACTGTAAAGCCACATAAAACAAAACAAAAATACAATGAATATGCGGCTAATCAGCCGGAATCAGCTGAGGTGACGAGACAGCAAGCAGCGAGACTTAGCTGTCACTCAAGTGGCCACGCCCTTAATTATGCATACTTAATAAAACTTAATAAAAACTAAACGGATGAGTTATGAAAAAATTCACCCCCTCACAGTTGTCATGAAGGGTAATAATAGCTATATGCACCAAAGCCATCCTTTGTACCAGGCTGTAAACATGTTTTTATCAGCTGTAAAATTGGCCAATTTACCATTGCAGTCAGAAATCTACTGGATTTCCTGGAGCCAGCCCTTAAAGGCGAGTCGATGAATTGCAGTTTTATTTACGGGATGTTAGCGGGATGTTGTCGCTTGGATGTGCATGAGAAGCAGACACAAACGTGGGAGTTGTGAGAAGCATGACAAGCAGCTCATTCGCATTAAAAGCCACAGGCTGCAAAAACAGCTGCAATGTACTCAGACACCACAATGTGCAGATTCTGGAGGCTATAATAAATAATATGATGGATATTTTGAGCTGAAACTTTACAGACACATTCTAGAGACACCAAAGACTTATCTTACATCTTGTAAAAGGGGTACAGAAGCTGCCCTTTAAGGCAAGTGGTTGCAGACGATTAATATGGGCTAAATTTCAACAAAAAAATGTAGCAATGTTGAACTTAATTTGTTTAAATTCAGTCCATATACATTTTTGCAACAACTTACCTTAAAAATTAGTAAATCCAGTGAATACTTTTTCAGTGTGTGATTTATGTATTTTCAGTGTGTGATTCATATACCCCTGATTAATAAAGGGACTAAGCCGAAAAAAAAAGATTAAATTAATGATTCATGTACCACTTCACTATTAACAAACAGTAAACTGTTTTTTGCCAATTAAATCTTACGAAAATGCCACCAATGTCACCACAACTAAAACAAAAAAGGGATCTGTGCAATTAATGATGACAAAATAAAAAAATTAAAAATATTGTCACTATTTACTGATTGTCTTTCAAACAAGAAATTAATTTTGAGTCAATTTAAATATTCCATACCTGTCTAGGCTTCATATCAAAACATTAAGGATGCTTTTATACTTGGTTCCATTGCCTGGACCGTACCCAAGTTCGATTGTCACCCCCTTGCCACCTTTTCGGTTGGTTTGTGTTCACACAGACTTTTTTCCTTCTGAACCCCGGTGCGCTTGAGTCATCGAGCTGCTGTTTTGTTTAGGGCTGTTGCTAGGTCACGGACACGCAAGCAAAGTGCCAAAATGGAAAGACTTCCGCACATCGCGGTCAATTTGCTTTTGCTGAATATTTTAGTTTCGGACATACAGAAAGCGACTTGCGTCCATCTGCCGCATAAATATCATAAAAGTTCAGAACATCACACAGTGTCTGCAGAAGCTGTTTTTGAAAACGACAAGCAGACATCAATGTGTATCACTGTGTTTGCCCTGGCTCAGTCCTGCTTGTCACCAAGGTAAAATATGTGACGCGTGCACGAATGAACGTTATGAAAATGATAGTTTGTTGTACAGTTGGTGGTTCACTTCCGTTATTTGGTACGTTTGCATTCATACCAGAAGTGAACCGTACCAGAGTTTGCATGAACCGTATCCCTGACCACCTGTTTCAGGCGGACTCGGGTGGTTCACGGGTGCGCACCCGAGTTCAGAAGACACGTTCACACTAGCTAAACGTACTGTACTATGACGTCAAACGAACTCGGGTGCGGACCAAAAGTGCTAGTGTTAAAGCACCCTAAATTAACAAAGTTAAAGTGTATTTATCTATAAGCACTAACTTGATATTAACAATTACTGAATACCCATTTATTCCAATCTTAAAATAATTCCAATTTATGTACTACCTGGTAGATTTTCCAGTCTGTGAATATATTTTGAAGGTCCTATGAACTTAAAATAAAGATTTTAAGATGTTAGCATCAGTATTGTTAGTTTTTAGGATAACTATAAGCCAGTGTGCTCCAAAACAGTGACAAAATTTTGTGTTTAAAAGACATAAAGCTGATATAAACATGTCAAGCTTGTGATTTGTCACTTCCACCTAAATGGACCAACTTTTTTTTCACACCTCCTCATACTTTAGTTTCTCATCAAATCATGACCAATCAAATGCTCTCTAGTATCTAACATGCTCCGCCCCCTTCAAGACACTTCACATTTGATGCTATTGAGCTCAACCACTCTCACTGGCAGAGCAGTGATCAAGCAAAACACTATTGGCCGTTTCATAAATGGAGGAGGAGCTACAGTATTTCCCACCCTCTCTTCGTGTTTCGATTGAGAATACGTCAAACATTAAATAAAAATGTACATTTCAAAGCACTTCACAGGACCTTTAAAGAATTGAGTTTGGTGACACAAGCAACTTTTTCCTTTCTTTAACTAAAGCTTTCACTACAGAGACTCAGTTTCTCAAGAGACTGATAAAGCCTACATTCTGACTCTTGAAAAATACACTGAAGTCTGCCAGTCAGATTGGAGGTTTGACAAACTTTGTGTGCAATACGCATAAGTCAGTCTGTAGGCGTTCTGCTGCCTGAGACTGAGACTGTGACCCAGCCAAATGTGACCTAATCTGAAAATCATTTTCAAAAGTATCTTACAGCTCATTTTTACGAGGGAAATGTCTCAGATATGCGGTTAGACCGTGTGTCCCCTCTAAAAAAAGAGACTGTGAGGTGATTAATTAAAACTGACTCATATTAAAGCTTCATTAGAAGGTTCCATTTGGTCTCAGAAAGACATGTCCTCAGGTTGAGCCGTTTTATTACCAACAAGCCAAGCACAGCACTGAGACTTTGCGGCATTATTGAATTACATGGCGGGTGGGGGGGAGGGGCTACACAGACAGACAGACAGACAGACAGACAGACAGACACACACACACACGCACACGCACACGCACGCACGCACGCACGCACACACGCACACACGCACGCACACACGCACACACGCACACATGCACACACGCACACACACACACACACACACACACACACACACACACGCGTCAATAGCTAATATTAGTTTCATTCTCAGAGAGCCAAAATTTGGATATGTTAGAGTTTGCAAGATGCATTGACTTCATTGAGGCTCCTAATCCAAAAATGAATGGTCACAGAAGGTTAGTTATGCTTTCTAATCATGTATGTTGAAGAATTCAAAGACTCTATAACTGAACAGAGTGGGTGAGTGGGTTGACAAAACACCTGTTGGACACACTCCCATCTTACTGCATTAGACATTTTGTAAAAAAAATCTTATAGGCTTTACATGTTTGGTTACATAACTTTTCACATTGACATTTAATACCTCTTGTTTAAATACATTATGAACAGCCGCTATGCTGATTATTTTCTTTGTTCTCTGTTTGCCCCTGGGGATGCCCATCCTGAGGCCTCTAAAGATTGTGCAGCACCATTGATGGGATTTTGGACCTGTGAATATTTGATGCCAACCATTGAGGACTTCAAGGACTTCACATACACTTAATACACAAATACTCTTCATTAAACATAGCTATCATCTATATGCTATAAAATTGCAAGCTAATGATGTCTGTATATAATAACTTACATTTAATCGTAACTTTAATTTTATTTGATTGTAATGCAATAACGTGCACCTTTTGTAAAGCTGCTTTGAAACAATAAGTATTGTAAAAAGAGCTATACAAATAAACTTGAACTGAATCGAATAGATAAAGCTATTATGAGCCAATGGATGTGGGAGAAACTAAACAGCTCTTCAAACATCTGAATAATGCATTAAAGTTGCCAATAAGTTAAATTGTTTTCTGATAGCTGCATATGGCTTAGGTAAGTGAAAAAAAAATATTTGACCAAAGTAGTAGAGAGGTTTATTTTAGCTAGAAGGAACGAGTGGGATATCTTTAAGCCTCCAGAGAAACCTAGTTTGCTCCTGTTGTGTTTTTGTGTTTTAGATTAAATACAGGCTAAATAATAATATACTGTAT
>CAIGQZ010032997.1:8551363-8589675 GCA_903798205.1 Danio tinwini
TACACGTGTGTGTGTGTGTGTGTGTGTGTGTGTGTGTGTGTGTGTGTGTGTGTGTTTAAACAACAATTCTGTTTGGTTCTCAAATCTGATTGGCTGATTGCTGATAATATCAGCACTTGTACAGCCTCTTCACCTTTGTACAACCCGGCCACAGCCATATCACCCTGCAGCCCAAGACTGGTTACTCACTGAAGCTAAGCAGGGCTGAGCCTGGTCAGTACCTGAATGGGAGACCACATGGGAAAACTAGGTTGCTGTTGGAAGTGGTGTTAGTGAAGCCAACAGGGGGTGCTCAACCTGTGGTCTGTGTCCGAATGCCCCAAGTAAAAGTGAAGGGGACACTATACTGTCAGTGGGCGCCGCTTTTCGGATGAGAAGTTAAACTGAGGTCCGGACTTTCTGTGGTCATTAAAAATCTTCTCGTAAAGAGTAGGGGTGTAACCCCGGTGTCCTGGCCAAAGTCCCTCAATTGGCTCTTACGATCATGGCCTCCCAATCATCCCCATCAGCTGAATATCACTGTCTCTTCACCCCACCAATAGCTAGTGTGTGGTAAGCGCACTGGCGCCATTGTCCTGTGGCTGCTGTCGCATCATCCAATTGCATGCTGCACACTGGTGGTGTGGACAGATGCCCTTGTCATGATTGTGAAACGCTTTGGGTGTATGGCCATACACAATAAATGTGCTATAGAAATACACAATACATTACATTACGTACTAAAGTTTGACAAATAACGCAGCTGTTGGACAACATAATGTAGTTATTTAGATACGCAGGTTATTTATAAAGACAGTGCCTATTTTAAAATGATAAAATGACCTGCCCATAGCACTATAGCCAGGTGCATCATGGGAAATTAGTTATTTTATGTGTTATAGTAGTTAAATGCATGGGTTGTTTTGTTATAAACTTCATATGTGTTAATATGTAAGTTGGCTTCTGTGTTTTAAGCCTAATGATTCCTTGGTTTATAAAATATTGGTCATTACCATCAACGAGGGTGGCGTGTAAAGGAGCCAGCACAGTGGTATGGTCCTGTTTAGGACTGTTCATTTTGGGAGCTCAGGATAAACTGACAGTGCTGCCTCCTACCTGCCAGATCCCTGCTAACAGAGACACTCAGGTAGTGCGCTGTATAGGACATTAATATGCTTCTCGTTAACGCTAGACAACAAAGTTATGCAACATAAACTCTGCTAGCTGTTTTAGATTAATCAAATAGTTTATCTAGGTTATATTTGCTCTAGTAGCATATACAGCAATTATTACAATATTTTTTGCTTCAGTGATTCCACCACAAGATGGCGACAGAGACCGCATAATAAATCCTTAGGGAGAAAACCCAGCATAAATTTCTAACTACAGCTGAACAAATCATTACAGAACAGGTAAATGACATTCTAAGGCAATTTCTCTGTTTTGTATGTTGTAGTGCTATATTTATACTATAGTAATCTGGTAGTGTTTGCTTTGCTTTTGGCTTTTTAATTAAATATTATTTAATTAATTTAAAGATTAATTTAATCAGAATCATATCATTATTTAAAAAAATTTCCCACAGATTCCGTACCCATAAAACGGTTTTCATTGCAATATTCCTTTAAACTATAGTGTAAGAACAAAAAAATAAATAAAGTCTCATCCACTGGGGCTCTCCTCCTGTCCTATTCCTTCGCTGACCTGTTTATTTCTAGACACACAAGCACTCAGAGGAGGAAACTGTTATAAGCTTCAGCTCTCTGTCTACAGTATATATTGCACAATGACACCAGTCACAAGAAGGGCTGCACATCTGAATAAAGCAACTCAGCTGAAGCTCAAATCTCAAAGGATGTTGTAGAGGTAAAATAATCACCAAAACACCTGTCCAATTCACCTGTTCTCATAAAGACACCTGTCCCGAGCTCAAAAAGTTGCCGCATATGCACAAGGGGAAGCAAATGAGACCACCATCAACTGTCAGCACCGGAGGTACATATCATTAAAAAATACTTCACAGCGATATGAAAAACTGCTTGCTCTGCCAAATTCATTTCTCATTTATAGTACATCTTGTGCTGTACTTGACTGGTATCAGATGGTGCTTTGGTGAAATACTCTTGAACAGGTTATGCTGTCCCATAAGCAGATTTGATCATAAATACAAGTAAACCAGAACAAGTGTGTGGCATAAAAAGCAGTTATAGGGAGCATATTTACATTTTATATTGAGCTTAATGTCCACCAGAAGTGTACATTTTATCCACATTTCTGCTTATAGCAACGATGGCCTTCAATATAATTGGGGCTTAACTGGGTTATTAAGGTGTAAGCAGAAAATAGACAAGTGTTGTGCTTTGTTATTAGTCGATTTAAAATCAAGTGAGCTGCTTACCTTAACGCGGTGTCAAAGGTCCATTCTTAAAGTCTGTGTGAACTGCAATATGCTGAGACTTATTTTAGTAGGTTGATGTAGGGCTGGGCGATATTGCAAAAAAAAAAAAAATCACGATATCATGTTTCATATCATTCGGTATCAATAATTGATCAATATTTTTAACAATCCATTGAGGAATATTACGATTTTTTTATTTAACCAATTTATTTTAATTTCCCACATTACTAAGGCAAATACTGTATTAATCAGTGGTGTAACGGCTCACAAATCTGCAGTTCGGATCACACTACGTTTTTACATTTTTTTTCTTTCGGATTGGACAATTTTTTGGATCAGCAAAAAAGTGAAGAGACAAATGTCATTTGCTTTCCATTTATATAAAAATATTACTGCAAAAAACATTGCTTTAACAAATAGAACTTAGAACCTGTAATGTAATAAAAAAAAAAAAATCAAGAAAGAACCAGCTGAAAAAAATATTCAATATGAAATATGATCTTGATGGGGCGGTGGATGGCGGAGGACTGTCACAGATAAAAGTGATCGGGGCAGAGGTGTTGCGAACGAAAGTGAAGAGGGTTGGGGAGTCGCGGAAGAAAGTGAAAGTAAACTGCGGATGAGTAGGAGAGCGGGTGAGGAGAGGGATCTGTAAAATGAGGTGCCGGATCAGATTTCAGAGATCGGGGTCCGGCGTGTTCCTGCACAAATTAAGCCCTGGTCCCACCACAACTTTTCCCGTCATAATTATATCTCACAGGGAAGCCAAAATGCTTTCATGCACACGATTTGAATGACGCAGGAGGCGATCTCTCTGCAATGGTTATAAATGTTGGATTAACCGATAAGTTCAAAATAAATTATTAATCTGTGGGTCACGTGCGTTCCGAACCATGAGTTGTGATCCGTACGGATCACGGATCAACAGTGATCCGTTTCACCCCTAGTATTAATAATCAAAAACAAACAAAAAAATTAAACAAAATATCTGATCTCTTTTAGAGACTTTTAAACTTAATAAAATGTTACAAAGTTATGCTCAGCAGCCACATTTTAATAAAACTATAGTGCTTCATATTGATAATTCATACCAAACTTTTTTTAATCATTATTGACAATAGTGTTTGGTCAATAAATACAGATACCAATTTTTTTCACCCAGCCCTAAGTTGATGTGCTATACAGAACTGAAACTAAATACTAAAAAGGGGCGGAGATTATTTTTGCGCATCACTCCCTGGTAGCCAACTAATGGTAAGAGAGGCGTAGTTTAATATATTTGGGCTGAAGCCTTTGAACTGACGTCAACAGAGAAGGACTGTCACTCCAAACATGGAAGCATATGAAAAACTGATGTTTGCTGTTTGTTTAATTATTTACTATAAGTTGAAACAACACAGTTTTTGAGTTTTTTATTTATTTATTTATTTATTTTTTGGGGGGGGGGGGGGGCTTAATTGTTTTAAGTTCAATCCACTTAACTTTGTAAAAACAAATAAGTTAACTTGATTCCTTTATTTTGTCCCAATACAAATAAATTGTGTGGAACCCAGCCTTTTTTACAGTTGGTCTTAAATCAAAGTCTGACCACAAACAAACATTTTTGTTTCAGTGGATTTCAGTGTTTCAAGAGTTCACACTTAGATATTGCTTGATAATATTAGCAGGTTTGCCATGCTGTCCCGGGAGAGAACCATGAGATTGGAGATTGGAGCTCCCGCCTGGTCAATGAGCATGTAAGGGGATAGGAGATCAGATAGTTCTCGAGAGCTCCCCAAATTGGTCCGGACAATTTTTTGATCATCAGGAGCAGTTCTAGAGGAATCAACCACCAACCCCACCAGCGCATACCCACGCGGTGACACTCAGTATTTTCAGTATATCCTATTGGTTTATTTAATTCACTTATGTTGCATGTCTTTGGACTGTGGAAGGAAACCGCAGTACCCAGAGGAAACCCACGCGAGCACGGGGAGAACATGTAAACTCTGCACAGAAATGCTAACTGGCCCAGCCGAGACTCGAACCAGCGACCTTTTTGCTGTGAGGCAACAGTGCTAGCCACTGAGCCGCCGTGTCGCACAATCCTGGATTAATCAAGAGGAGGAGGAAGATGGGGTGGATGGGGGGGGGGGGGGGGGGGTCTTCAAAAAACAAAGATAAGGTAGTAAAGTTACACTAGATATTTATGTTGAGTTTGGAATGATCCGATTGGCTTGCTATTGATTACAGATGGGGGACCAGCTGTGATCAATCATATCACGTGCTCCATCAAAAAGTAGTCTGTGAAACTTCCCTTATTGTGAAGGACAGAACTATCCATTCAGCAACGCTATGATAGGCTGACGGCAAAACAATAACATAATCTGATTATTATAAAATTGTTATCCATGTGAGCAAAATGACACAATTTCTACTAAATTAAACAGCTTGCAGGAGTTACGCATTAATATTCCACATTTACTGTAGGATAATTGTGCAGGTTTTATACTGTAATAATGTGTTAAGATTGTATCTTTAAAGAGATATATCACTACTTAAAGTGTACATATTAGTCCCTAAAATGTTTACTTGATTCTTCTCCCACTTTAACAGCCACTTATTTTCATGTATCTCAGGAGAAGTTGATAAATAAACATTTTGTAAATCCAGCAGCTCTAATCTCTCAACTGAAGCTCAAACTACAGCATTGCTTACACTAAGATTTCAGCCACGATTTGGTCATTTGAGAAAAATTTGAGAAATCCTAAATGATTCCAGGCTAAAATCTGTGGTCTTTGTTCATTGGTTTGACATATTTTACTTGATTCTTCTCCAGCAGCCACTTTCATGTATTTCAGAAGTTGATAAATTAACATGTTGTAAATCCAGCAGCTCTAACCACTCCACTGAAGTGCTGACTAAAGCCTCATTCACACTACAAGCCACTGACAGTGGCAAAGTGACAAGCGACTCTTAATTTCAATGGAGATTGAGCGACTTCCAGTGACCTCCGTCTACAACGACCGTTGGCGACCAGTTGGACATGTTGAGCAATGCGACAAAGTTAAGAATCTCTCAGCTTTATGCAAATGAACAGCAGCTTTCTTGAGCGACAGCCAATAGGAGCACCAGTAGAGCTCACGTGATCCTCTCTCAGCTTAGAGCTCAGCTCAGAGGAGTTTGCAGCAGGTCGCCACCCAGAGCGACAGGCAGCTACAAAGTCTCTGCTAGTGTGAATGAGGCATAAAGCCCTGCTTGCCCTGTGAAATTTCAGCCATAATTGGGTCATCTAAGACAAATTTAGGAAATCCTAAAATATTCTAGGCTAAAATCTGTGGTCTATGATGATTGGTTTGACATGTTCACCACCTCTTAAAAGCTGCTGCGAGCAAATCTTTTCTCCAATGAAGTTCTGACAGTGTCAGAAGAATTCCGATCATTTTTCCTGCAGTGTGATTCAGCTGCAACAAACATCAAATTAAGAGCCAATAAGAGAAAGATTACCACAACAGTTTACTTATGTTTGGGTATCATGAGGTATCATGAGCGCCCATCACCCATCACAGATCAAAATAATTTGTAGATTCCACAAGGAAGCTACAGACAAATCTTTTTAAGGCCAAAACTCAAGATAGGGCAGACATGGAACTCATGCACAAACCTATATAGGGTCCATGCTTGTTTTATATCTGACAGGGAATACGTGGACCCCATGGACAAACCACACAATGAAATATTGGCTGGGTTAAATACAAGCATTTTAAACTTGACTCTTGCTGTTATGGGGGATCCGGTAGAGGAAGCACAGCAAATGTGTGCCATGGGAGTACTTGAGAAGGTGGAAAATCAACTGGACTGCAGCACTCTTGATGATCTGCACAGGTTTCATTGCCTGCAGCTGGAAAGTCGGCCAACACCAATTTGCTGTAAATTGAGATGAGAGCAGTCAAGGGCTTGTCCCAGAACCTGAGTAGATTCCTTGGTAAGAAATTGTCAAATTGGAAGAATATGCAAGTCTTCACAGTGGTTACCACAGAATATGTTGAGCTACTGTACAGTAAGGGTGCTTTCACACCTGCCTTATTTAGTTTGGTTGAATCGCACTAGAGTTTGTTTTCCCTTTTGGTACGGTTCGTTTGGGCAGGTGTGAATGTAGCACTCGTACTCGAGTGCGCACCAAAAGCGGACCAAAAAAGCATACAGAGACCTCCTTGAAGAGGTGGTTGCGGTATGCTTTCAAACGAACCCTGGAGCGGATCGTTTGTGGTGAGAACATGGTCCGGACTAAAACAAACCCAACTGCAAAAAAGTACTGCGCCTTTTTGGACTAATCCAGCTGCTGTAGGCCGATGCGATATGCATTATGGAATGTGGAGGAAAAGTATTTGTTGACAGTGCTTTACCAAAAGAGAGAGAGAGAGAGAGAGGGAAAAACATTACCTAATGGATCGTTGATAATATTTCCGGAAGATGACCATGTTGCAGTTTAGTTAAATTAATTCATGCCTCCTCCTGAAGTGACGTACGATGCATCTTCGCCTTTTGCAATGCCTTAAAACATTGTTTTCCAACCACAGCCGCGCTTCATTCTCGAAATGTATAGTTTGCCTAAGTGATGTATACAACTATATAGTGTACTATGAGCAGGGATACATTCAGCCAGCGCAGTCTTCCCTCCATAGTGAAAAGCGACATTTTGTGTCTGCCGGTTTGTTTATTTGCGGGAGTTCAATTGCCATTTTCTTGCATGTGAATTCTGACCAATCAAAAAAACAGTTCAGGAAATATGTTCAACAACATCTGGCCAATAAGTGATGTGGATTTTGTCACATAAATGCATTTTGGTTCTTTTCAACTGGTTCGGACTAAAGCAATCAGTGTGGTGTGAAAGCGGCCCAAAGGCAGCAGAAAATGCTACAATGTATCATTTATTGCCCTTGGTCCGGACCAAATAGAGCAAACTACAGATGTGAAAGCACCCAAGGACATTGTGCTGTGCAGTACCTCTCTTCATTTTTGCATGAGTGAACATACGACAATTCGTCACTTTTTGATTTAGTGGCTAATTCAGTAATTTATTCTGTAATGATTGGAGGTGACAACAAGGGTAGAATCCAAATGCAAGGTTCAAACAGGGACTCACCAACCTAATTTCACCAAGTAGGACATGCTCCTGGATTAACATCTGTGTTCATCCTGGAACAACATTCCAATCAGCCAATCAGAATTAAGAGATACTGTTTACTGTTTATATTAAGTTTAGATTTACGGTTAGGTTTATGCACTTCTACATGATTGTTATTCAACTAGTATTCCCTCTGATTTTGGGAATAATTTACAATTATTGTTGGGCTTAAGAGTAGGGAATAGGTATGGATTACATTTTCTAACAAAAATTATGTTCCAGGATCAACACAGATGTTAATCCAGGATTGCATCGTACTTGGCAAAATCATGACGTGCAACAGGGACTGATGGTAGCATGAAGATAATCCACTAGAGTAGTTGGTATAACAGGCAAATGCTCGAGGCAGGGGGCATAACAAACACAATATAAACAAAAAAGGGTCAAAACATGACTAGACTAAACAAGGAAATGCTTAGCAAGGCTCGACAATAAGGATGCCTGATGGCTCGGGGCCAGCGTGCAAGATGCTTGGGACTAACCCAATCAGGCCAGTGCTGCCTTCTTACTAAAGTTTCATTCGTCTGTGATTGTTTGTCAATTGTGAGCAAATAGGGTGCTTTCACACCTAGATGTTTGTTTCAGACCTTCGTTTGCACAGTTAGCGTGGTTCATTTGGCATATGTGAAACCCGCAAATGCGTTTAGATAAGCCCCGAATCAATTGGTCCGAGATCACCTGAATGAGGTAATGTCGGCTTAATTGAAACGAACTCTGTGACGGATTGATTGTAGTAAGAAAGCGAAACCATCCACAAACTAAAGAACTAGACTATATCACAGTGTATTATGGTTGTGTAATAGCCGTATATGGCTATACAAAGAGAGAATGATGAGTAGGGCGGATGTCATTCCTACCGGCAAATGTGCTTTTGTATGCCCAATACGAAAGTGAAAGCATGCTAAAATATTACAAAGAGCGGTTTATTCCTTAGGCAAATTTACAGAAATAACCACCTGATAATTTTCCATATTTTAATCTTACAATATTTTGTATTAGGCCTATTGTTTTGTTCATTTCTGAACTGACACCTTGAAAGAACAATCAACATTGGTCTGATTCATGATCTGACTGCTTTCTCGCTTCATCTGTTGATTCTTTCTATAATTTAAGCCTATAATGTGTAATTCTAGCCAACATTTTTTTTATATAAATAGATTAATTTAATAGATAGATTTTTTTTTACAAAACTTAACAACTAAAATTAGGCTTTGTATGAAATAGTCTTTCCTTTTTTATTTATATTTGATTGATTTATTTTTTTTTAAATTTCGTTACATCACAATTGTTATTTTTAAAATTGTCTGTTGTATTTAAAGAAAAGTTATACTGAATAAAAAGTGTATGTGTACAATTAGGTTTGGCTTTTTTGGCACATTACTTAAAAAATGTGGCTAAGAAATAGCTATTAACTTCTTTTTGTTTGGTGGGGCCAGTGAAAATTTTGGCAGGGCAAGTAAAAATCTTTAGCATAGATAAAATTCTTAGCATTGAATCCTGCTTGGTAATTCTCACTACAAGGAAACAAGAATCAGCATGAATGTGTGTGAGTGGTGTGTATATAGTCCAAGTAATTAGTCCAGATCAGCTTCAGCTGTGTGTATGTGTAATCAGGAGGTGAATGAAACAGGTGTGTGACTGCAGGGCATGATGGGATTTGTAGTTCAGTAGAATGTTGTCCTGCAGCCTGTGGGCAACACTGCTGGTCCTCTTAACATTTGTACAATTTAGTACAATTTGCTAATCCCCCAATGGTGGTTGGGTTTAGGGATGGGTTTGGTGCCACGCCTCTTTTAAATTTTTTTGACATTTTCATAGGACTGAACCCCAAATCTGTACCAATTAGCCACTAAACTGGCAAAACGCAAAATAGTTATGTTTCCTCCTGCGATTGGTTCTAAAAAGCACAAGTTCTTGATCAGGGTGAATAGCAGCTTGGATTTCCCTTGAGATGATGTACACTCATACGGCCCTATTTTAATGATCTAGGCGAAAAGTCCAAAGTGCACAGTGCAAAGGCATTAAGGGCGTGTCAAAATCCACTTTTGCTATTTTAAGGATGGAAAATTCCACTTTGCACCGCGACGCATGGTCTAACAGGGTTGAGCTTATTCTCTTAATGAGTTATAGGTGTGTTTTGAGAATAAACCAATCAGAGTCTCATCTCCCATACTCTTTAAGAGTCAGTTGCGTCGCGCCATATCGCATTTGCTATTTACATGGCGGACTTTGTAAGTGGAAAAACTGAACACTTCACTAGCAAGAAAACATCTACAGCACAAGAATGAGAGAATGAGCCTCCTCACTCTTTACTTTCACTTTCACTCTCGTGCATAAGGAAACGTGTTGTACGTACAGACATCCATTAGCCTATACATAATTATTTCCATTTGTTATGCATAAAGATTTGTTTCAAAACTATTTCTAAATTCAGTTCTAATTTCCAGCAAACAAACACAAACAATATTGAAGTGTGTTGAAGTTATATTCAAATACACATGCTATGGCCCACATGGTCTAAAAGCTGACAGGTGAGCAAATCTAAGCTTGTTTTTAATAAAACAAATATGAATATGCATATAATAAATAATACTGCTGATAATAATAACATTATACAAAAGCAAACTGTCATGAACGAACTGAAAAAGCTCTCAGAGATGAAGAAGGCATGAAGGCAGTAGTTTTTATATTTATGTAGGCTAGAAAGTAATAATTTGTGTAATATTTTAATCCTTTAATTCTTTTTTATTTGTAAAGATATTTGCGTATTGCTCTACATCCTGTGTGTATTAAGCAATGTTTAAGCGGGGTGCACAACTAACGTGCTCTGCACTGGACCTGACTTTAGACCTGCTCCTAGCTGATCTATTAAACAGTCTATTCTAGTTCCTCAAAATAGCAACGCACCAACAATGCGCCTCAACACACCTCCTTTTTTAGACCAGAACGCCTATGGGCCTACATATGAACGCAAATGCATTTGCTATTTAAACATCGTGGTGCAAAACGTCAAAATGACTCTTGCGTCGAGCTGGAACTAGCAAACAATTGTGTCACGCCTTGTGGCGGGTGTATGATAGGGCCCATATATTCAGTAAAAATACTGGCACTGCCTTCATGTACAGTAAGTGTGTTAAAGATATATTTTCTTTAGGCTGCATCCATACTTGAGTAGCCATGAAAAAAAAATTACAGCATTCAAAATGCATACTTCTTTATTACAAGTTTTAAATTACTGCAATCTGGGTATGCATTTTACAATTTTAAAGGACTTAAACCCATGAGCTTTGCATTGCAAGAGCAAAATCTATTTAGGTGAAAAAGCATCTGTAGGTTATACAAAGCACCACTTGTTGTCAGATTTTTGGTTTGCCCAGAAGCTTGGTTGCTTAACTCATCATATCCAAAACTACCTGCAAGATTTCTGTTCACAAACAAGGATAAAAAGCCTGAGTTATGAAGGACAAGTCTTTTTGGAGATAAGTAGATTCATAAAAGCTCCCCTTTAGAAGAATCTTTGAGCCGTCTACTGTGTGAACAGGCTGAAATCCTCACCACAATGCCATGACAAAGAGAGAAAATTAGCCACTTATTGAACAATGCTTTCCTGTGCCAGAAGTCATTTCTTCCTTCCACACTCCCTATACAGCAACATCTCTTCAGAGACGGCAAACATTAAATGACTGGGAACTAAATGTTTCTACTGCCCAACACGTCCACCACTCAGAGGCCCCTCAGAGGAAGCCCTGTTCAAGGCTAAATACAACAGATTTTATAACCGACCTCAGGTTGGAGACTGAAATTTAATAGATTCGTTTTGGGCTGTCCCAGGTCTGCGTTTTGAGCTGAGGGAATGAAAAAAAGCAAGCGAGTGGCTCTAATATGAGGAAAAGTGTTTAAGATGCTTTGCTTATCAGAGATTACGTCAATGGCGGCAGCTGAGTGACTTTGTGCAAGGACGGTCAAACAGGCCATAGGCAGAGCACTGGGGAATTCTAGGGATTTTAACACATCATTTCTTCCCTGTTCATAAATGACAGACAGTGACTGACAAGCACTTCGGAATGAGGATAAACAGCCAGACCACCACATAGTCGTAGCAGGCACAGGACGTCAACATGGTGTGTAACTGACGTTGTACCACAACGTCATGGGGACATTACATTTTGTTTTGAAATGAAAATCAGGTTGACATCAGAACCCAACATCAGGCCGACATCAATGTTCAACATCCAACCTAAAATCAACAAAATATCAACAACTAATGATATTACATTGTGTCGATGTTACCACTAATACGTCTATCAGGCGTTGGATTTTGGTTGCCATACCTGATGAATAAATGTCAGTTTTTGACGTCAATATGACGTTGGCTCAAACTTGGATTTTAGTCACTTTTGGTCACACAACCTAAAATCAATCAAATATCATCGTTGTTTGACGTCATTATTGGACGTCAAAGTAATGTTGCCCTTAGACGCTGGCTAGACATTGAATTTTGGTCACCTCATGTCAAGACCTAAATCTAACCTAATATTGACATTTTATAACTTTGTGTGCATGCTGGGGTTTTATGTATTGCTGAATTAGTGTATAATTTATGAATTCGTATAAATGGTAATTATACAAAAAAAAAAAAAGACTTTTTAAATACGGCTCACATCTATTTCCACCAGCAAAACATATCATACAACTTAACAGATCATACAAAAACCATACAAATGAGATTGTTCATTTATTTATTCATTCATTCATTCATTTTCCTTCGTCTTAGTTTCTATTTCAGAGGTAGCAAGGGAAAATGCCCCTCCAGCCTCAACCCAGTATTGGAAAACACCGATACACACTCATTCACCTATAGTGCATGTCTTTGGACTGTGGGGGAAACCCACACCAATACAGGGAGAACATGCAAACTCCACACAGAAATGCCAACTGATCCAGCCAGGACTTAAACCAGCAACCTTCTTGCTGTGAGGTGACCGTGCTAACCACCATGTCGCCTTGAATGTGTTTATATTTGAAAAATATAATGAAATATTTTATATTTGTATAAATTTTTTTTTTAAATGTTAAAGACTCTTGAAGAAACCAAATATACCAATGAAGGATTTTCTTAAAAAGAGTATACAGCCATAGCACGCAATCTTTGTTATGTGATCCCTGAGATTACATCAATAAAAACTATAAAAACTATATTTTTTCATATGTTGAAATCCTGCTGGAACACAAGAAATGTGATTTTGGAACACTTTAGTGTAATGCTGAGTTCAGACTGCATGATTTTAGCTCCGATTTTGACAAAAATTGCAGACAAATGTCTGCAATCACAGGCAAATCGGTGCTCGTTCACATGACTAACAATCCCACAATGTGAACTATCAAAAACGCAATCTGAGAGAATTGCTGATGAGTCACTGACACCAGTGATTCAAAATCATGCTGTGTGAAATGTGTTCTGATAGAAAATAACATCGGCGATTACCTACAGCCTATGAGAGAGCAGCATCCACTAGTATGGGTATCTGCAGAGAAGTTGGAGGACAAGTTAAAAGGGCTTCTTTTCTGACTATTTAGACCCAAGAAATAGAGGAAAATATAGTGTAAATTTGGCAGGAGAAGCCGTGTCATCTAAGCAATACCACAACCGGGTCAAAATAGAAAAAGGTGAAGAAGAAATGATTGCCTTCAAAAGCCAGGTGAGCAAAATAAGTAGTTTCTACCCCACTAAAAGCTCCTTTTTCATTATGTAGGCTAGTTAATAACAAAAGATATGTTACGTGACCTTGCATTAATTCCATGTCACTGCTTGCATGTGTTTGGTTGTGAGATGTAGTTTGCGGACTGAGACAAAGTTGTCGGCGATTGTTCCGATTGTAAAGTCATTCAGTGTGAAACCCCTGTCGCTGATCCATCTAGCAGTAAAAATCCTGCAGCAATGAAATGCTAACCCAGATAGTCATGCGGTGTGAAAACATCTGTGAAGCAGATCTGCAGAATAGTACGTTAGATTTCCAGAAGTGTTATTTCACCTGAACTATCTTTTTCTTTTCCAAAATAACGCAAACACTACTCTTTTAACTCTGAGTTTACAACTTGTTACCAAGGAGAAGGAATGTAGATGAGAATTTACAATGTGTGTGATCCTGGTATATTCTGGTTTATGAATATTGCTGCATGTCTTATTGCAGAATCTCACCCTTGATGTGAATCATCATATAATATATTCAATAAATAGGTGAAAAAATATAATTGCTTTAGTTTTTGTTGGATTGTGTGTTTTCAATTATGCTGTTTTAATTAATTTCAGCAAAGATATTCAATACAGATAGTTTCAAACGTAACTATATTTAAATACATTTCATGCTTGCTGTGCTTCCAAACACTATTTCTTTTCCTCACTTGCTTTTCAAATGCACTCTACCACACTGTGACCATGTCAACAACAGGTATATAAAGGAGAATGAAAAAATCGTATTTGTGTCCATCTTTTTGATGGGAAGATGTCTCGTCTGGGGTTTGATGGGACACTGGAGTGTGTAAAAGTAGTGATGTTATAAAGTGTATATGGGGGAAAAATGTAGTGAATAAACAGCACTGTATCAACATGCAAGAGAAGCCCAATTTCAGATGCATTAAGTGAGACAGGATTCAATTTCCCTGCATGCACCTTCTGCTGTCTGACTTCTGCCACCTTAAAGAGGATATATGACGTGCCCACCCTTTCATCCAATACACATAATGCGGAATGCGGTCTTGTTTACGCATACATACACAAAGTTGGGGGAGTAAATAATCATTTAGTAGACATTTTTACTTATAAACTACCTGACAAAAGTCTTGTCGCCTATCCAAGTTTTAGGAACAACAAATAATAATTGAACTTCTAGTTGATCATTTGGTATCAGAAGTGGCTTATATGAAAGGTAAAGGCCTCAAGAGTATGCTTATTTTAACTAAATAAAATATGATCATGCCTTGATTTTTAATTATTTAATTGGGACAGTAACGTCTGACTTTGTTTAGACAAAAGTCTTGTCACTTAACAGAAATCATGTACAGTATAGAATATAAAGTCATGATGCAGTAGAAAAAATAATTAATATTGTGTATGACTCCCATGATCTTGGAGGACTGCATCCATACATCTCTGTAAACTCAAATAACTTAATAATAGTCATCTGGAATGGCAAAGAAAGCGTTCTTGCAGGACTCCCAGAGTTCATCAAGATTCTTTGGATTCATCTTTAATGCCTCCTCCTCCATCTTACCCCAGATATGCTCAATAATTTTCATGTCTGGTGGCTGGGCTGGCCAACCCTGGAGCAACTTGACCTTCTTTGCTTTCAGGAGCTTTGATGTGAAGGCTAAAGTATAAGGAGCGCTGAAGAATTTGCGCTCTTCTTTGGTTTAACTACAAGTGAACATATATAATGAAGAATAAAAGGAAGAGGGTCCAAGATAGAACCCTGTGGCACTCCATGCATTGCTGCTGTTAAATTGGATGAATCACTATGCAAATAAACACAATGCTAGCAGTCAGACAGATACGTAGGATTATTACTATTAAGTGCTTAAATCCCAAATGCCATTGTAATCTTGTATTTATTTCTCGCTGTAGAACAAAAAAAGATCATTTTAAGAATATTGGAAATTGATAGTCAATGACTTCAACAGCAGAAAAAAACAAATACTACGTAACTCAAAGGGTACCATTTTTTATAAAAGTCTTCAAAAATCCTCTTTTGTATTCATCAGAAGAACAAATAAACCAGTAAAAAAAATGTGTAAATTTTTTATTTAGTGGCTAATTCGTATAAATTTGTATGATCGCGTTCGTCCAATTTAGTATGATTTGCTCTTCCCCCAATGATAGTTAGGTTTTTACGACTGAACTTGTACGAATTCAAACAAATTAGCCACTAAACTGACAAAACATAAAATAGTTATGCTTCCTCGTGAGGGTGAGTAAATGATGACGTTACGGGTGAACTTTCCTTTCAAGCGTACACAGTTCAATGCATTTCATTGTATGATTTGTTTACTTGCAGGCTAAACAATGTGTTGCGGTGTTTGTTTGTCATTTGTCTAACAAGTCCTGCAGTAAACAATATATGCAGTTAAAGTCAAAATTATTAGCCCTCCTTTTGTCTTTTTCAAATATTTCCCAAGTGAAGTTTATTTATGAACTAATTTAGAGAGGATCACGTGCTTATGATTTACCACAGCCGCATTAGCTAATCATGATCCCCCCATCATATGATTTCTAAGACACTATAAATGACCACAGTCTTCATTCCTCATTTATCTTAAGGAAGAAACCCCCCTTCTCCTTCTTTTTTCTCATAGATTAGGTCAGCACTGTTGCCCCCACAGCAAGAACAGAGCAGGCTCTGGTCCTCACCAGGATGGTGGGAGTTTCTGTGCAGAGTTTGTATGTTCTCCCCATGTCCCTGTAGATTTCCCACGGGTTCTCCGGTTTACTCCCACCATCCAAAGACATGCATCATATGCAACAGACTAAGCAAAACAGGCACTTTGTCTAGCTCTAATTTTTTTGTCTAAATTTTTTCATAGTATTTCATATAATATTTTTTCTCCTGGGGAAAGTTTTATTTGTTTTATTTCGGCTAGAATAAAAGCATTTTTTTATAATAAAAAAACTAAAAACGTTTTAAGGTCAATATTATTAGCCCCCTTACGCAATATATTTAAAAAAAATTTATAGAACAAACTATCGTTATACAATAACTTGCCTAATTACCCTAACCTGCCTAATTACTAGGGGTGTGACAAGATCTCGTACGACGAGATCTCGCAAGATTAAATCACAGCGAGATTTGTCGTCGAGGTTAAAAGTTGTCTCGTCACGTGAGTTGTGATGTTATGATGGAGCGTGAAATTAGCATTGACAATTGGGGGCAGAATTGGATTTGATCTGCAAATAAAGTGCTTTGCACACACCTGGCAACCCAGGCTGGCCTCAGAGTTGCGCTTGTCACTCGGTTGCGTGGGTGGGTGTGACGTAACTGCTTTTTTCACCGGAGTTCAGCAGGTGCTGCATCCAACATAGGCTACAACTACAGCCTCACACATTATGGTTTGCATCCATGCAATGTAATAGCACTTCAGATATGCTGAAAGGCATAATCGTTGCAAACACAAATGGAATTAAGACGTAGAGTATCCATATTTCAGTCGCATTATTGAAGTGCAGATATGTAAACGCAGTAATCAAACTATTAACATCGTGAAGGACTTTTAGCCACATTTTGCCACAGGACCTACACACCTAGCGAGTCAGTAAAGCACCACAGACGCACACATCTCTAAGCACGCGCAAACACACACACTCACTGAATGAACTCCTGCAAACTCATCGTCACATCATCATCACGGAACACGCGTTTATGCTGTCCGGAAAAAGCTGAATTTTTTTTCATTCTGCGTGCGGTATCAAACTCCATTAAAACAACTCTACTATCAGTCCTTCATATTCACATCAGTAGCTCAGAGTGGGTCACGGGGCCTGAATGAAATCTTGCTAAATGAAAGTGAAACTCATTTATTAAATAAAAAAATACACAAAATTACATATAATTGTTTCAGTGTGTGGAAATAAGTTCGATATATCATGTAAAATTGTACAGGGGAGAAGCCAGTCGGTAGTTTATAGCTAAATATTTAGCAGTGTTTGCATGTCTTTTATGACATAGAATTCATCTAAATAAAAATAAAATACGATTCATTACAATGTTTTTAAAAAGCACCTAAATTGTTTTGTATTTTATAATTTTTTTTCTAGTTGAATAAAAATCAATTTTCCATTCATATATTAGCAAATATTTTGCTAATATTTAAAATTATCAGCCTGATCTCACGAGGAAACGTAAGTATTTAACGCTTTGTCAGTTTAGTGGCTTAGTTTAGTGGCTTGGTTTAGTGGAGTTTAGTTGTACGAAAATGTACGATTTTAAAAAGGAGGTGTGGCACCTAACTCCACCCCTAACCCCAACCGTTATTGGGTGATGAGCAAATCGTACTAATTTGTATGAATTTGTATAAATCAAAAACTTAAGAAAATTGCTGTGAGATTTGAAATGATGAATATATATATATATATATTGAAATTATATAGAAAAATATTATTTTCCATTCACATAGGCTATTAACAAAATATTTAGCAGTGTTTGCATGTCCATTACTGCGTATAATTCATTAAAATAGAAGTAAAATAACATTCATTACACGTTGATTCAAAGAAAGCACCTAAGTAGTTTTGCGATTAGTTTTTTATCCCAGTTGAATAAAAGACTATTTTCCATTCATATATATCATCATTGAGGATCTCTTAAAAATAGTGTAAAAATCTTGTCTCGTCTTGTTCTCGTGAGCCCAATCTCGTAACTCGTTTCATGGAGTAGGCATCTCGTCACATCCCTACTAATTACACAATAAGCTATCTATCTATCTATCTATCTATCTAGTAAAATGTTATTTACTGTCACGATGGCAAAGATAAAATAATCCAGTTATTAGAAATGAGTTATTAAAACTATCATGCTTAGAAATGTTTTCAAAAAATCTTCTCTCCGTTAAACAGAAATCTGGAAAAAAAATAGACATGTGGGCTAATAATTCAGGAGGGCTAATAATTCTGACTTTAACTGTATATTTGTTCAGACTGCATCAGCATGAATCATATCATACAAAGTGGAATCCCCATCTGAAGCAATCTTTGAGTGTATTCGATAGGTTGATGGGACACGGATTTTATTGCTATTGTCAAAATAATAAATGTGTAGCTCATGCATGATTGAAACTGGGCCAGTTGAGTAACTTCACTTATATAAACTGCCCACAGCAAAGACCTTCAACGTTCAATGGGAAAGCTGCAACATCAAACTTGTTAAAGTTGCCTGTCGGAGATTTCAGGGCAAGTTTTTGGGCTGCTTGTAAATAGCTGGCAGCAACGGGAAGCCTCCGCAGAGCTCTGATGATTTGCCTGTTCAGACTTCAATAAAAACAACAATTCTTGCAGCTTTTAGACACTGCCTATGAAGTGTGTGTGTTACCAGCTCTTTGATTTCAGAGCATGTGTTGTATTTGGTTGTTCACTGCAGAAAATGATTCTAACATCATGTAAATAATGTTGAAAGCAGGAAGAATCTTGATTATTCACCTAATTATTGCAGGTTTACATATACAATAAGATGCACTTAAAGGGATTCAACTGCTTTTCTTATTTAGAGTTTTGTTTTGTTTCGAGCCCAAATATCTAAAGATCCTTTAAGGTGCAGTATGTAAGTTTGACACCAAGTGGTTGACCTAGGTATTGCAAACCTGGTTCAAAACACATGCAAGAGCAGGGGTTGCCAGATTACAGAGAAGTGTGCCTGACTATCCAGCCTAAATGCTGATTTAATCCGTGTTCTAAATAAAAGCAACAGCATGTGATAGAGGGAATAGTTTCCATATTAAAAAGAGTTTTTGTGTTACCTAACACCTGAAATGTATATTTTAGAAATGGCTTCTACTGTATTTTGTGCAGCTGAACAACTGAAAACTATGACAATGATCACCTCAGGTACATCTCATGTGCTTTATTCAATGTTAAATGCTAATAATGTATTAAGGCAAATCTTAACATTTATTTCCATATTAAATTGAACTCCAGAACTGTGACTCAGTGCAAACCAACACGTATCAGTGATTCAGCATGTATATAATAATGTTAAAGAGGTTTATTATGTATTAATTAGATTACAAACCTTACGATTTCAATGGAGTACAGTAAGTGCACTATTCTGTGCTTCTGAATGGCTGTATTTAAACTGTCATGCTGCGTCTGGTGCAAACAGCTAAACTGCTTATCATTGCAAATGCCGTCACGTAGCATGTTGTCAGGACACAGGGTTACAATGTAACCTGCTCACCTAATGTTTATGTTCGTAATATTTATATTATTTGTTTATTTTTAACCACCTCATGTGGAACTCTGAATCTGCGTCTCATTTTCAGGGCTGTTACTGTCCACCGGAGGTCGCATTTTGGTCACAGATGCATACTTTGAGAGCCTTCCTGACTGAATGAATGAAATATGCTGTTTTCCTCCAAGGCAACCTGAGGTGCTGAAATATAATTGGCTAAATATCAAAATAAAGACAGATTTTCTGGAATAGAACGCACATTTTCAAAACAGAATATCTGACTTCAGCAAAAGCTTACATACAGCACCTTTAAATCAAGAAGCATTTTCAAGACAAGCAAAACATATAGACTTGTTTTCAGAAACAATAAGTCAAAATTAACTGAGTTCTTCCTTAAATGAAGCAAAATAACCCAGCAGGCACAGGACGCCAACATGACGTCAGATTGATGTTGTACCCCAACGTCGTGGGATGTTGCATTTTAGTTGGAAATTAAAATGGGGTTGATGTTAGAACCCAACATTAGGCCGAAGTCAATGTTGCATGTTGCATATTGACAAAAAAATGTTCTGATGCAAAACTAAAAGCAATATATTTTTGATTGAGCCGAATCCTTTCAGCTCTCTCAATATTTCAGGACTCAGAGGGAAAATATTCATGTCTGTACGGCACACTGTGCTTCTGTAAAGCTAAAGCCTAAGGCAACACGATGAAAGAAGTCTAGAGGGCATGATTTATATTTGTAAGCAGCTGAATTAAGGCAATATATCACTGTAAGTGCGAATACCTTTGAACATCACAGGAATGCAAATAAAACCACCGTGAGTATGAGACCTTCACTTCTTCATTTTGTTTATTAATTCTGAAACACAAAGTCTGGTGGTACTTTCATCAGGGCTATTAAAGTTTACTAAACTTCAACATACATTTTAATTATTTGGTTTTAAATACTAAACTAAAAATAGGTTATGCGATATATTATTTAAATGTAAAATAAACGTTTTTTCTTGTGTTCATTAATGTTGGGTTCTTATTATTAATGACGGAGTTGTTAAATTACAAAATTGCCTCTGTAGTTATAGTGTTTAAATGAAGATCATTTTTTTATTCACCAAAGTCATTTTTAAGTGATCTTGTCTGTATAATCCTCTGTACATTCTAATAAACACAATAACGTCTAAAGCCCCAGGTCAGATCGCACCATTTTTATTGTCAGTTACGAAAGTCACCATGTCAGATTATGCGATTTTGTCTTGATAAAATCTTGTTGTGGATAACAAATGTGCCAAATGTTCCTTCATGATCAGTCATCCCGTGACATCTACGACCAGCATTATTTCCCAGAGCAGTCACGCAAATATAGCAAATTTTTGACAGAAGTTTGTAATACAACAATTCCAGGGAAGCATTGATCAAATACTTATTGCTTTGGGAAATAATGCTCCATGGAGCAAAAACTATATATTTTTCTTGGAAAAAATTTATTATTGAAACAAATTTCGTTTGTATTCATTTTAATGTATTTTTGTTAGTCCATTATACTAGATAAACAAGAATAATGAATAAAATCTGAGGTGAAGTGCTTCCAGTCCGCTATATGCTTCAGTGCCAAAACATGAACTGGTTTGTTAAATAAAATCAAATCTAGCCAAAATAAAATTAAAGTAAAATATACACAGTTTCGGAGAAACTTAACTGTTTTCATTTTTAATGACAAAATAGTCCGTTGCTGGTGAGTTGTATTTAATTAGCTTAATAAATAAACAAGACAGGCTTTTACAATGTATTGGTAGCACTGAAAATGTTTCCAGATTACCTCGGAAGAACAAACTCAATTGGAAGGCTGAGATAATGGAGATGTCTGCATATTTGTGCCAGTTTGTCAAATAAAATAGCTTAAAACACTTTAATAGTTTAGAGAAAGTAGTAAAAGTTTGCATAACCAATGAGACACACCCATAGGTTAATATACACTCTATTTTTTGATTACCTGTCCCACATATTAACAGCAGCACCCGCGGATATAACTGAGAAATTATGTGGTCCTATTGCCCAGTGTCACCCACGTGACAGAACTCATCGTGAAGATTGGGGAAAAAATTAAACATGCTAGACTTTCTGGTATGGTGTCGTGAGGCGTTGCATACATTGTATCGGTTGTTGTGAACTATTCCACATTACACGAGAAGAAACAATTGAATCTTGTGTTATGACGCCCATTTGTCATTTACGACTCCCCAACGACACCCTACTTCAAGGAAATAGTGCCGAAATCATGACAAAATTATGTGACCTGAGCAGGGCTCAAAACTCAATTTGTGCTTTATGAGTCCATCTTTTTTTCTCTCATCCTCCATTCAAATTAAACACAAGATTAAACCAGACATCTGATTGTCAAACTGTGCATTTCATGCTGGAGAAAAGCAAGTGATGCCTTTTTTTTTAAATGGTTGGCTTAGTTCATTTTAATTCTGGGCTAATTTGCATAACAAATTTGGAGAACTAACCATGACTCTATTGTTGAGTAAAATGCTGTTTTCTCTCTATACCTTCATCTCTGGAAAGCTGCTAAATATTCATCTGAAATCAGTCTTTGTTGTGTTTCCTCAGTATCACGCTGAGATTTCACTGTTATCTCACAAGCGCGTGAGTAAGGACAGCAGCTTCAGAGCATTCATCAGTCACTTATTCAAACAGCACTTAGATAAAGTACCACTCTTTTGTCCACACACAAAACTTTTTCATCTTGTGTTGTTTCAAATCCCCTGATACACAAACACAAATGTGCATGCAAAGCTCCAAAAGACTGCAAATCCATGTCCCAATTAATATTTGTCAAAGAGAAAGAGACAAACTAGACTGTTTTCTTTGTGTAACAGAAAAAAAAACATTTATGTATTTAGTCATTTTCTAAAAAGTTATTAAAATATTCAATTTGTATCACCAAAAATACATATTTTAATAATTTTACAGATTATAAATGTACACGCTTAACAATATTTGTAAATTACACAGTATTGAACTATACCATGAACTGTATTTTACTGTAGAACATTTACGCAGTATGTTACTGTATTTAAAAGTAAATTGTGAAAATTTTACACAGTAAAGCTATACAATACTGTAAATACACAGAGGAAGATATATGGTGCTGTAAATGTAAATGCAGTATTTTGCTGTAATTGATTTACAGTAAGTTGCTGGTGAACTGAACTGTAATATGAACTGGCATTTACTGTAGGACAGCTATGCAATATGCTACTGTATTTTAAAGTTGCATTGTGAAAATGACTGTATATTTTACAGTAAAGATATTGTTAATAAGATTAATACTGTAAATACATATAGAGGAAGATAAATTGTGCTGTAAATACAATATTTTTTTCTGTAACTGATTTACAGTAAGTTACTGGCGAACTGAACTGTAATATAAACTGAAATTTACTGTAGGACAGCTATGCAATATATTAGTGTATTTTAAAGTAGAACTGTGAAAATGACTTTTTTACTGTAAAGATAAGCAATACTGGAAATACATATAGAGGAAGATAAATGGTGCTCTAAATGTAAATAAAGTATTTTTGCTGTAATGGATTTACAGTAAGTTACTAGTGAACTAAACTGTAATATGAACTGAAATTTACTGTAGGACAGCTATGCAGAATGTTACTGTATTTAAAAGTTGCATTGTGAAAAGCATGTATACTTTATAGTAAATATATACAATACTGTAAATACACGTAGAATAAAATAAATGGTGCTGTAAATGTAAATACTATATTTTTTGATTTAACTGATTTACAGTAAGTTACTGGCAAACTGCTGCCAGTATATTACTGTAGATTCTACAGGAAACTGTTAACAGTGTAATATAATGAATTCAGTTGGACTTCAGCCAATTGTATGTGTGCTGATATTAAGTTCAACAGCACTCTAGCACTTGTAATGTTAATTAAACAGACAATAAAAACTGTAAATTACATGTGCATTACAGTATAGGGTTTACAAATATGTACATGAAACGTTATTATAGGAAATATTCAACACAGGCTCATTCTGAAAATGTAGCCCTGTATACATTTCTGGAGATCACAAATTATGTAGCCAGAGCAATGTATGGCTGCATTTAGTCTTTAAAATGAATACTACGGCGCGGTATGATGCCATTTATTTTCGCGCTTACCAGCTGACCACTTACCTTCATGTGAATGGCTTTTCCGCTGTTACCAGTATGTCCAGTGGCTCGCTGCGTATGTTGGCCGACTTGTGACCCGGAGTGGAGTTGACGACAGGGTTTGAGTCTGGCAAAGAACGGCTTCAGAAAGTGGGGTAAGACAAAAACAAAAGCCAAAAAATTAAAAAAACAAGTAAATACCAGGGTGAGAATGTGGTAAGATCTGAAAATGTGGTAAAAAGTCAGGTTGTCGCGAGGGCTTTTCTTTTTGTTTGGATTGATTTTGAAAACCCTGTCGGTTGGGTTTAGGCAAGTGGGTGGGCGCTGGTCAATCGGTGCTTTTAAAAGCACTATTGGTTGGGTTTGAGGAGGGAGAAAGGTGGGTCAGTTGATCAGTCAGTCAGTCGGCAGTGGCCTCTAGTGGATTTACGTGAGAAGAGCTGGTCTGAATGGCACACGCAAGAGAAATTTGAGATCTCAAAAAGCATACACAGCGACCTCTGGCGGATTTGCAAAAACAAAAACAAACAAAAAAAAACGCACCTCCTGGGTCGTATTTGGCCCTCTCCAGAAATGTATATAGGGATACATTTTTAGAATGAGAGTGGGTTGGAAATATTAAGTCTCACTGTATATCCTATTGAAAGCAGTGTTGAGTCAAGTAACTAAAAGGCTGTCTTAAAACAGCACACGCAAATAAATAGTGTATGTCTCAGAGACTCCCTCAGTCACAGTCCCACTGAGAGCTGTTCAGACGCTGCGATCTCATGTCTCACAATGCTTTCTAATAACTCACACTGAGATAAACACTGGGATGTTGTAAAGTACTCAAGATGTCGTCAGTTTCTTTTCTTTTCTCTATAAGCGTAATAGGAGAAACAGATTTTCTTTTGTCCTTTTTGTTTACTCTTGAACTGTAGCTTAGCAAATTCCTCAGCCTAATATTGTGTGGCTTGACATGATCTGATTTTCTTTTTTTTTCAATAAGCCATTTTTCTTTAATGGATGTCAATGAAGGAGAGGTTTTACTAGGCTTAACTGCTTTTGTATGAAATATGCCTTTTTAAGAAATCAACAGTGATTCACTATGTTTACACGGACAGCAGTAATCAAATTATTTGCTTTAATCTAATTAAGAGAATAATAAGACTAAGATCCATGATCAGTTGCTTTTTGAGTGTTACTTTCATGATTGTGTTTTACATGTTATAGCACATAATTCGATTAATGTCATTGCGTCACCACGCTATCTGCATTTCCTCCGGTGTTTAAATGTTATTTGGCGGTGTTTCATTTTTATTTGTCGACTTTAACTGCAGTTTGGCACTTTCACTTTCATTCACGAACATTTCATGCAAGCCAACCATGACAAACAAGATATTGGATGCAACTATGAACTGCTTGAAGAGTTGTTTTAATGGAAGTTCATACCGCATGCTGAATGGAAGGAAAAAAAACCTGCATTTCACGATGCAGGTGTCTTTGGTCTGCACTGACTCGGTAGGTGCAAAGAGTTTCAATCAGCCGTGCGTGTGTGTGTGTGGACTACCCTGTCGCAAAAATCTGCTTAAAGTCCTACATGACGGTAATAGTTTGATTAAGGTGTTTACATGTCTGCACTTCAGTAATGCGACTAAAATCGGCATACTCCACGTCTTAATTCGATTTCGATTATGACCTTAATCTGATCAAATTAATCAAAAATCGCTGTTTACATGGTAGACTCTTAATCAGAGTATTGCCTTAATCGCATTAAAATCGAATTATTCGTGTCCATGTAAACGTTGTCAGTGACTCATTTTCAACATGGTCATGGAAATCAAATTTAGAGAGCAACCTAACATTTCCTAAATGTTAAGATCACTTGTCAACTAAATATTGTAAAGCAACTTGCTGCACAGCTTTACTGAGTTGACTAAACTTTTAACCAAAAGTAATGTAGTTGACTTGATTTAAAATATACATGAAATCAAAACTAACCATATTGATTTTGATAGCTCACATTGCTAGTTTTGTGGTGAACAATTCATCTGTGTATGTCATTAAGAAAAATAAATAGTTTGCCCTTCTAATCTTTAACTGAAATCTGAAAATGCACTTCCTGTTTGTTTTCAGTTAAATTCTCAGATTGCATCTGTCTGAGGTATTGGGCGTGGCTAACATACCTAGCCACGCCCCTCCAGCTGTTAGTTTTGACAACAAAATGGTGAGGAGGAGGAGTCTGTTAGGTTGCAATAACTCTCCCCAAACCCTTTTCCCAATTTTACTGAATGAAATGCCTACTACTACATCCAATCAGCTTGCAGTAGAAAAAAAGAGCCACGCCCACTGTTTTCTCATGATATTCTGTTTCTCTAGGAACAAAAAATAAATAAAAACGGTCGCAGCTTTCGGTTCATGCAGACTTTAAGTTGAGTCAATTTAAAAAAATCTGTGCACAGCAAGTTGCATAAACATTTTAAGTCGAGTTTCTTACAGTGTTGGTGTGTTTCCCACGTCACCTCTAAAGGCTGATTTATACTTCTGTGTCAAGCGCATGCGTATGATTCGGCGCAACCTTCGTGCAGTTGCATACCCCTTGCCATGACTGACACCAATGTTGATGCGCACCTCTCAAAAAATTTAACTACAAAATGTGTCTAGAAGATGCATATTGCAAGCTCTGTGATTGGTCGGCTTTATATCGGTGAGGAGTGTGGGTGGGCCAAGGGAAAGGAGCAAACCTGTTGGAGCCAGTGTTTACAAGTGTGGAGTCCCACGAAGGAGCTCTAGTAGGAAACCCAAACCTTCCCTTCAATAGATTGTAGGATGCAAATCATTGTTTTAAACTTTTACTTCCAGTTACGCTTACATCCTGAATACATCCCTCGTATGCATATTGTGGACCTTTATTGTTTTACAGAAATATATTCACTATTTCCCTGAGGAGTGCTCAAATTGATACTAAAAGCTTGTTGGTCAAAAATAAAAAATAAACATGGGGGGGGTTTGTAAAGGAAGAAAAAAAAAAAGACTATGGCCAATTCACAATTGTACCCCTTAGCCTTCCCCTGTCCCAATTCTATCAGGCTTGAAGGCGTAGGGCTAAGGGCAAGGGCTTGATAGCCCTTGAAACCTTTTAGGACCACACTCAAAACCAAGGGGTGCAAAAAGAATACACCAGCTATAACGGCAACATGGTTGCATACGTCAGGAGATGCACAAATTAATATTTTTTGGCATTGTTATGAATTTTTATAACAAACAAGCACATGTTTTAATACATTCATAGTGGTGTTCTTGTTTTACCATCATGCTTTAAAAAAAACTATAAAAAAGCTTAATTTTGCTATTTATAATCCCTAATAATAACTCCTGTATAGTAGTCCCACAACATACATTTACTTCTGTCACTTGATGACACTCAAATACCCTGTCAGAAAAGTCTTGTGACTGAGAATTAGCATTTTATAGTGTCTGGTATAACGTTAATGTCAATGTTGTTTTTGTGTGTTTAGATCATGGATCTCAAACTCAATTCCTGGAGGGCCCCAGCTCTGCACAGTTGCTCCAACCTTAATAAAACACAGCTGATCCAACTAATCAAGGTGTTCAAGACCACTAGAGACTATTAAGCAGGCGTGATTTGGAGGTGGTTGGAGTTCAAATCTGCGGAGCTTTGACCCTCCAGGAATTGAGTTTGAGACCACTGGTTAAGATGAATATGGCCTTGGTGAAAATGCACAGTACAGTTACGAGCTTATTGCCAAATTATATCGTTATGATAACATGATATCATTGCCTTAGTTGATTTTCTGAAGATAAATACCAAAACAATAGCGTAACTGGAATAACTCCAGCAGTCGCGATCGTCAGTCTCATATGAAGCAAGAGATTGTGATGACATGATGTGATGATGTGTGGGAGTGTTGTAGTGCTGTCCTGTTATGGGTACAATTTGAAGCCCTTCCCCATCACACTCTGTTTCAAGGGGCCAAGAAGGGGTAGGGATAAAACAAATAGAATTGGGACTGGGCCTTTATCTGTCAGTTCTAACCTTAATTTCTCACAACTGCAAGTTTACATCCCATAATTGAAATTTGAAATATGTCAAATATAAATTCAAATATTACATATGCCAGTATGACGTAGCTCTCTTCTGTGTTTTATGGGAAACATAACTAGCGAAGGAGTTTGGTTTGACTTGAAAACAAATGTTTTATTTATTTATTTTTAAAATAAGGGTGAATGATTCTTTCAAGGGTTTAAACTGGCAGGCCAAAATAGCTTTTAGCATTCCAACACCACATTACAATATTGTCTTTCAAGCATTTATACATGCATGAGGAAAAATCAGAGGGAGAGCCTTGTGTCAAAACAATTTCGCTATCTTCAGAAAAAACCTTCCGTTTCCAAATAAAAAGGGTTTAATTACTGCTCCATGCAAATGTGAATGCTGTTACTAAGCCATTACATGCGAGTGAGGATTACATTCTTGCCTTTGCACGCCACTTTTCCACCATTCTGCTGATGTTAAGGGGATATTTTGTGACTCCGCAATAATTAAATGGCAGCAGCAATTCACAGATAATTCAAAATGTGAACTACTAAAATGCACACGGGTCTCATTAAACGATGCTGAAACATCTACAATCAATATGTTTTAGGCCTTCTAGCTAATCCTGCTTTATTGCGAAAAACTTCAACGCAACTAATTAAACAGTTGAGGAAGAAATGTTTGAAATGGCTTTATCCGGGGGAGGACATTAGCTACAATTAACATATTACTCATGTTAACAGTTTGATGATCCCTGCTTGAACGGCTTCTTGGGGAACTTAAGCTAGATGAAATGGAAAAAATTAAAGTAAACACTTATCTCGTTAACTAATTCTGCAGCTCAAGCGGTGACTGTGTATTAATGGAGGATGTGATTGCAACAGAGTGTCGACATAGAAAAAGCTACTTTATTTTGCTTTAATTTCAGCCTACAGAAGGAAGGGTTTAATGAGGGGACAACACAGAGCTGTAATTTATATACATTTTTAACGATTTGTTTAGAATCAATCTGTTCAAAAACTGTCACAAATATACATTATTGTTTAAGAACAGTGTTGGTTAAGTTACATTTTAAGTAATTGATTACAAATTACTGACTACTACTTGAAAATTGTAATCTGATTTCATTACTTATAACTTCATGTAAAAAGTAATCAGATTAGTAATTAGTTTACTTTGAAGTTACTTTTACAATATAAAATATAGCTAAAAAAATACAAAATAAATATGGCGAGGGGGCGTGGCCGAGAGCCGTGGGAGCGAAACGAGGCCCGCCACAGATGAGATACACCTGTGGCGCGCACCTGCCTCCAATCCCACGGAAGGAGCTCTGGACTATAAGAGGAGGAATGATGGCAGAGGAGAGAGAGAGAGGACCGGGCCCGGACATATTGTTTTACGTTTGCTTTAAGTTTGACGGCAGTCTCCGTGAGGAGCTGCTGTCCGTTTGTTTTGATTTAGACGTCAGTCTTCGTAAGGAGCTGCCGTACCTTTTATTAATAAATATTTATTTAAAAGCTCATCGGTTCTCTGCCTCCTTCTTCCCGGCGGCTAGGTGGCCAAAACTTTATTACAGTGGTGCCAAAAACCCGGGAGAAGGAGGGACACGTTGTCCAGTTGCCCTCGCCACTGAAATAACCCGAGTGGGGGAGAAACCCGTTCGTCTGCCAGAGTGACGGGGCGGCTTGAGGCTGGCGAGGAAAGGATCTGCCTGCTGCCGTCTCCCAGCATGGGAAGGAGCAGGGGACGCAGGGCTCCCTGCCGAAAGGGAAAGAGCTGAAGGAAGCCATCCCACAGAGCCCGGGGGGAGTCGCTGCAATCCGCCATGACGCCAAAGCCTGCATCCTCCACCGAAGCGGGAGCGGAGCAGAAGACCAGAGATGCTGCCAGCCAGCCAGGAGAACCGCCGCCGGACACCAGAAGACGGACGGGTGGATAGATTCCTCCACAGGGCTCCCAGCATGTCGTCGCATCTCTCACTTGGTTGAGGACCGAGTGGCAGCGTGTCTGGAGAACAGAACCCCAATTTTTTTTCTCTCTCCCCTCTCTGTCTACTGTCTACCATGCTCACCGCCGTCCACCACACCCTGGAGGGTCGGCTACCATCTGAGTGGCGGAAAGAAAAGGAGTCAACCCGTTGCCTGGAATGCCAATTGAGCTACCATCCAATAAGATGGGGAGGCAAGGAGATGGGGGACTTACCACCGTAGACAAGGTCCGGGGAAGTCCACCGCGATCTGCCAAAAAGAGCCATAGCCTGCAGCCGACTGCCACGATGAGTAGGAGCCGAACGAAAGGGACGGGGCTCATGGCTGAACACCCGAGTTCTAGAGGAGCCGTCGCCTGCCAGCTGGTGGCGGAGCAGAGCCAAGGATGTCAAAAGGAGAGCGTAGCAGTGCCGTGGCCAGGCACCGAGAATACCGCGAATGATAACCCTCGGTTGATGGAGGACCGAAGCGCTGCATGTGTGGCGAACCAAGTTTTTCTTTTGCCTCTCTCCGTCTACTCTGTCTTTCCTCCTGCTTTTTTCCATTTCTTCTTCTCTCGGCCTGTCTCATATAGGTCTCTCCGGTGCTGTGTCATAGAATGCTTTCTATTCAAGTGCATGAACAAGTTGCTCGTCGAGATAAAAGTAGTCAAGTTTTTTAGAGACTGGACATAGACTGAATTTCACAGCAATATTTTTGTTTTAATGCTCAATGAAAGCAATGTCTGTATTTCCACTTAAAGAAGCAGCCACTCTTGTCAGCAACCATTTCAGCTTGCGATCTTCAACTATTTAAAGTGCATGCTTATTAACTGACGTTGCAGCGGAAAACATGATTTTAAAGAAGTATTTTTCCTCCTGAAACTATATTTGTAATGCAAGTAATGCAATTACATTGACTTTAGTAACTGAAATCAAATTACACAAATTTAAAAGGTAATTGGTTACATTACATCCTCAAGATTGTAATTATTATACAGTTACTTTGGAAAGCGTTACACCCAAATCTGTTTAAGAATAAATTAAACTTTTAAAGTAATTATACATAATATGGTATACACAATAATTGCGAATTTGATCTAACAATTCATTTTTTTTCACGTCAAAATGGAGAGATGCGATGGAATGGAATTTTTTCAACAATATACCGGGGGAATATTGCAGCCAACTTAATGGTAATAGACAAATATATATTAAAATTACTTCTTGCAACCTGTAAGAAAAAACTCGAAACTCGAAAAGTGGCTCAACTGGTAACTCTAAAGTGGCTACAACTCGAAAAAGTAACATAATAGTAACATATAAACATGTTGTCATGACTTTTTGATCATATATTTTTTACCAGCTACAGTATATTGTATTGAAATTAGATCGAGATTAATCACATTCAAAATATTTTTTTTGACTTTGTGTATTTTATATATGTCAAAGAAGAATGACCGGACTGGTTCAAGCTGATAGAAAGGCAACAGCAACTCAAATAACTACTTGTTACAGCCGAGGTATGTAGAAAAGTACCTCTGAACAGACAACAAGTCCAACCTTGAGGCAGATGGGCTACAGCAGCAGAAGACCACACCAAGTGCCACTCCTGTCAGCTAAGAACAGGAAACTGAGGCTACAATTCGCACAGGCTCAACAAACCTGAACAAGATTGGGAAAACGTTGCCTGGTCTAATGAATCTCGATTTCTGCTGCGACATTCAGACGGTAGGGACATTCTGATGGCTACGTCCAGCAGGATAACGCACCATGTCATAAAGCATGAATCATCTCAGACTGGTTTATTGAACATGACAATGAGTTCACAGTACTCAAATGGTCTCCACAGTCACCAGCTCTCAATCCAATAAAGCACCTTTGGGATGTGGTGAAACGGGAAATTAGCATTATTAGTATCTTGTTGAATCTATCATGAATGATTAAGACAGTTCTGAAAGCATTTATGTTTAAATGTATTCATTTTGAGTATCCTTATTTACAACAATGTTTAGTTAGTTTTTTTTGTAAGTTATCAAGTTAGACATTCTGTTTAGACTTATTTTTTTGTTTCTCGTTGTAAAAAATCTATTGGTAAAAGAGCTTTTATGTTTAAGGGTCCAATAGATTGGAATAATTTACCTGCTAACATTCAATCCATTCCATCATTTAAGGTCTTTTAGCATTTTTTTTTATCATTTTTTACATTGTAATATTGCAATGTTACATTTTAACATTGTACTTGTTTTCCTGAGGATGTTATTATTTATGTGTTGATTTGATTCACTGATTCGTATATATTTTTTGTACTATGTATATATGCAAATGTATGTATGGATACTACCCACCCCCTTCTCTTTTTTATGTTATGTTTTTTGGATGTTGTGTAAGTTATGTTTTGTCTTTTGGTGTTATTATTATGTGATTGCAATTAATTGTGGGACACCCTTGAAAATGAGATAGTACATCTCAAGGGCTTTATCCCAATGAATAAATATCAAAAGTGGGTTCAACAAATTTGTCCACGTCTGTAAATAACATATGTTAATCTACAGATTGCATGTTAAACTCTGCAATGCTGAGAAAATCCACCGCAGCTTTGATCAGTCTTCTCCAACGACTACAAATGTGCATTAACAAACTCATTCTCCAGCCTGCTGTTAATAAAATATATTAAACATTCAGTACTTTTGGCTTTCTGCCAGCACCTGAATGGCTGTCGACAAATATTGCTTTTGCAGAGTTTGAATAAAAAAAATATATATTTTGTTAAATTTTCAGATGGAGTACTCTGCTCAGCGGTGGTTTAATTTCCAACTAGTAGACTAATTCTGCTCTCAGTGTCCCTGATGTCCTCTGAACTGCGGGATGTTTGTGGGTTTTTTTTTTCACCCCTTCCTGCTTTATCTGGCCCTTTGAAACTGTGGCATCTGAATGCTTTATGAATAGGTCCCTTTCATACTGTGCAATTTAACAGATCTTTTATTGCTCTCTCAAACATAATAAGATGAATTAGATAAACAAGGGCTATTCTGGGTTGTTTACAGCTTAATATCTACTGTATTGATCATATTCTGCAATGTGGAAATGTGCTTGTTTTGCGATTGTATTAAAACTATTCAGCTGCCTAAGGGAGAAATGACTAGGAATAATAAACAGCAGAAAATGGTCAAACTACTTGCTCTACAAACAAATGTGCTCATGACTATGTTTTTAGGGTGCTTTCACACTTTGTTCAATTGCCTGGACTGTACCCAAGTTCGATTGTCCCCCTTTGCCACTTTCCTGGTTGGTTTGTGTTTACATTGTCTTTTTTCTATGGCGGCAAATCAATGCCAATATTAATCCAGCGCAGTGGTGATGTTTACATGCAAGGAGAAGTGAACCGCGAGCAGATTACAGGCCTACACGCGAGGAAACTACAGCTCGCGCGCACAGGGGATCTTCACACACGTGCACTGAACTGATCGAGGATCTTCTCTCTGCTCGCGCAAAACTTTTGGGATTTTGTCAGTCCTGGGGCGGGACTCGCCTTACTTGTTATCTCTCACGCTGTTGGTTGCTTTCCCTTTCCGGAAGTTAGCCGGGATTAGAGAGAAGATCCAGCGAGCGAGCGGAGAGAAGTGATCGCGAGCGCGAGCTGTAGGCATGACCTCGCTCGCGAGATCGTACATCATGCGCACAGATGATGATGTAGTTTCCTCGCGTGTAGGCCTGTAATCTGCTCGCGGTACTAGTGTGAAAAAGTACTAGTGTGAAAGCACCCTTAATGTCTACACTACATGACACTACCTGACAACCTGTCTTGTCGTCGATCCCAGTTGTAAGAGCAGCACATAATAACTTGACTTCTAGTTGATCATTTGGAAAAGTGGCCGAAGGTCAATCATCTGTTGAACTGCATCCCAATCATCACAAATACTACAGAAGACCTACTGTAAGCCGCATGGACCAAGATTCTCATAGAAATCAGTCAAGTTTGGTGAAGGAAAAATCATGGTTTGGGGTTACATTCAGTATGGGGTGTGTGAGAGATCTGCAGAGTGGATCAACAGCCTGAGGTTTCAAGACATTTGTGCTGCCCATTACATTACAAACCACAGGAGAGACCAACTTCTTCAGCAGGAAAGCGCTCCTCATACTTCAGCCTTTACGTTAAAGTTCTTGAAAGCAAAAAAGGTCAAGGTGCTCCTGGATTGGCCAGCCCAGTCACCAGACATGAACATTATCTAACAATTCTTAATGAACTATGGGAGTACTGCTAGAACCCTTTCTTTGCCATACCAGATGACTTTATTTATAAGTTATTTGAGTTTGCAGAGTTGTATGAATGCAGTCCTCCAAGCTCATGGTAGTGATATACAATATAATTTATTTTCCACTTCACCATGACTTTATATTCTATACTGTACATTATTTCTGTTAAGTGACAAGACTTTTGTCTAAACAAAGTCAGACCTTACTGTCCTATTTAAATAATTAAAAATCAAGGCATGATCATACTTTATTTTGGTCAAATAAGCATAAACTAGAGGCCTTTGCCTTTCACGTTAGCTACTTCTGATAACAAATGATCAACTAGAAATCAAGTTATTATTTGTTGTTTCTAAAACTTGGATAGGCGACAAGATATTTGTCAGGTAGTGTAGAAATCAATGGAAGTTAAGGAGACGGGAAGTCTCGAGTTAAAAACATTCTAATGGCTGCACCCATCAAGAATAAGGACAGTAGATAGAAGATGTTTGATATAATCTTTTCGACATAGTACTAATGGATACAAAGGCAAATCAAAGAAATCAAAACAGTAATAAAAATATAGTCTACATTTCATCAGGATTGTGTTCATACAATTTTCTAAGATTCATTCATTCATTTTCTTTTTGGCTTAGTCTCTACATTAATCAGGGGTTGCCACAACAGAATGAACTTATCTAGCATATGTTTTTACGCAGCAGATGCCCTTCTACAATCAGAATCAGAATGAGCTTTATTGCCAGGTATGTTCACACATATGAGGAATTTGTTTTCTTGACAGAGCTTCTACAGTGTAACAGAATTACAGAGACAGGACAAGCAACAGATAATAAATATATTTTAAAAATAGAAGCAAGCAGTGAATGCAAATATACAAATTGACAAGTGTATGTACAGGTATATTACTATATATACAAAGTTATATGTGCAGCTGTTATGTGCAAATTGGCATGTAAAATGTTTTGTAAATAAGTGTATGTGTTTATAAAGCGTATAGCAGGTAGTGATGTTGGTTCCACAATTATTATCAAGTGTTCATGAGATGGATTGCCTGAGGGAAGAAACTGTTTCTGTGTTGGGCTGTTCTGGTGTACAGTGCTCAGTAGCGTCCACCAGAAGGTAACAATTCAAAGAGGCAGTGTGCTGGATGTGAGCGGTCCAGAGTGATTTTTAGCAGCCCTTCTGCTCGCTCTGGATAAGTACAGTTCTTGTAAAGTAGGGAGGGTTGTACCAATGATTCGCTCAGCAGTCCAAACTATTTGAGGTAGTCTTCGGAGGTCGAATTTGGAAGCTGAGCTAAACCAGACAGTTATTGATGTGCAGATGACTGATACAATGATAGCTGCAACCTATCTCTGAGAAACACCCATACACTCTCCCTCACACAAATACACTACGGACAATTTAGTTCACCCAATTCACCTATAGGGCATGTCTTTGGACTGTGGGGAAACCGGAGCACCCGGAGGAAACCCACGCCAACCCAAGAAGTACATGCAAACTCTACACAGCAATGCCAAGTGACCCAGCAGAGGCTTGAACCAGCAACCTTTTTGATGTGAAACAACAGAGCTTGCACCACCACGCCACCCCAATTTTCTAACATGATCTTTGTAAATATTCATAGTCACAAAGTGTGCTTGTAGCTTATTAACTATTTTTGTATATTATTTTTGGATACATGATGCACAGCAAATAAAGGAAAACTGAAAAAATAAGAACTAATGAACTCCTGTAAAAATTAAAGTTGAAGGTAATTAACTTTAATTAACTTAAATTTCATTTTACACTATTAAAAATGACTAAAACAAGGCTATAATTTGTAAAATTCAAAATGCTTCATAAATTTGAAACCAAATTAACATACAAAAAATATAAAATAACAAAAATATGACTTTTTGATAATTTATTTTACAGTTACGTTGTCATTTTTTCTTCCTTAATGACAAACTTTTTCCTTCTCCAGTGTTCTAGCACAGTGTTTCTCAACCAGAATTCTGGAGGATCACCAACACTGCATGTTTTGGATGTCTCCTTTCTCTGCCGCACCCATAACAGGTCTTTTAGTCTCTGCTAATGAGCTGATGATCTTGATCAGGTGTGTTTGGTTAAGGAAACATGGATGTGCAGAGCTGGTGGCCCTGTAGGAACGTGGTTGAGAAACACTGTTCTAGCAAGTCAATCTTTTTGTACATTATTACTGCATGCATGATGCACAGAAAATCATATATAATTGAATGCACTGACAACATCTAAAACATGAAATGCTTGATAAATTAATACATGTTATGAATCCTATGAGGGATGATTTTATAAAACTGTTATAATTTGAAACTTAAAAATGAGTCATTAGTTTCAGCTAATATTGTATATGATTATTATACTTCTCATTGATGAGTAAATGAGACAAAATAATCGGTTTTGAATGTTACCGCTGCATTTCTCTGTGTCTTTTAAATTAATTACACAGCAAAAAATGTTTTTTAGGGGGTGACGCAGTGGCACAGTAGGTAGTGCTGTCGCCTCACAGTAAGAAGGTCACTGGTTCGAGACTCGGCTGGGTCAGTTGGCGTTTCTGTGTGGAGTTTGCATGTTCTCCCTGCGTTCGTGTGGGTTTCCTCCGGGTGCTCAGGTCCCCCCCCCAGTCCAAAGACATGCAGTATAGGTGAATTGGGTAGGCTAAATTGTCCGTAGTGTATGAGTGTGAATGAGTGTATGGATGTTTCCCAGAGATGGGTTGCAGCTGGTAGGGCATCTGTTGCGTAAAACATGTGCTGGATAAGTTGGCGGTTCATTCAGCTGTGGCGACCCCTGATTAAAAATTTCTTAAATCAAGAAGCATTTTCTAGACAAGCCAAAAATATGGTCTTATTTTGAAAATAAATGTGCCAAAATTAAGTCAGTTTAAGCTAAATAATGTGCCAATGAGGTAAGCAAAATAATCTTATGTCAACAGGAAAAACAATATTATTTTGCTTACCCCGTTGGCAGATAATTTTTTAAAGAAAAACTAAGTTATTTTATTATAAAGAAAAAGATTTTGTTTACAGTGTAAGGAAAATAGAATTTATTTAAAATTTCTGATAATCCACAAATCACATATTTACCTTACATAATTCTAATGATTTTTATGTATTTTGAGACATTTCTAAAGACTACAGAGACACACGTTTGGCTTCTGTTTGACTGTTGATGATAATTAAATTCAGCCACGCAAAGAGAGCAAATGATTTATTATCCTCATCTGGAATTTATTAATAAATCAATTTGTCATTAACAAAAGTGTTGTTTTTTTTTTTCCTTCACAGTTTTAATGATGAACTGTAAAATGTGTTAGTGAAAGACGGTTCTGACAAAATTGTACCTGTTAGTATGCTGAGATTATATTGTCTGATGTTGCTTCTGAAAAATAAAATTAATAAATTTGAAAAATAAAATTGATAAATAAAATTTAAATAATATAAAACAAAACAAAACATAAAATAAAAATATAAGAAAATGTAAATAAAAGTCTTTTGTTTGGGCTGGAATAATAACATTAGAAGTAAAAATAAATAAATAAATAAATAATATAATACAAAACCAAAACAAAACAATAAATACAAGAAAATGTAGATAAAAGCATTTTAGTTTGACTGGACTAATAATAAGAGTAGTAAAATAACAATATTAAAAAAGAAATGAATAATATAAATAATATAAATCAAACCAAAATAAAACAATAAATAATAATAAAAAAAGTATTTTAGTTTGGCTGGAATAAGAATAATTGTAGTAAAATAAATAAATACATAAATACATTAATAAATAAGGCAGCACAATAGTGCAGTGGGTAGAGCCCTCAAACAGCAGAACAGCCCTCAAACAGCACTCGAAGGTCGCTGGTTCGAGGTTCATATATTCGAGCTGGTTCGGCTGGGTCAGTTGGCATTTCTGTGTGAAGTTTGCATGTTCTCCCCGTGGTCACGTGGGTTTCCTTCGGGTGCTCCGGTTTCCCACAGACATGCGCTATAGGTGAATTGGATAAGCTAAATTTTCCGTAGTGTATGTGTGAGTGTGGATGTTTCCCAGTGATGGATTGGAGCTGGAAGGGCATCCGCTACATAAAACATATGCTGGATAAGTTGGTGGTTCATTCCGCTGTGTCGACCCCAGATTAATAAAGGGACTAAGCTAAAAAGAAAATGAATAAATTAATGAATGACAAATAAATAAATAAATTATATAAAAGAAAACAATACAAGAAAATGTAAATAAAAGTATTTTAGCTTGACTTGACTTATAATAATAGTAGTAATAATAATAATAATAATACAAATAAAGAAATAAATATTATAAATAATAAACAAAACAAAATAAAACAATAAATACAAGAAATTTAAATAAAAGTCTTGGAATAATAATAATT
>CAIGQZ010032997.1:8590075-8602492 GCA_903798205.1 Danio tinwini
ACAAATTCTGTTTACCAGAGCGAGGGATTTTTTTTACAGTATTTCCTATATTATATATTTTAATCTGGAGAAAGTATTTATTTGTTTTTAATGTAAACTTGTTTGTTTTATTTTAGCTAGAATAAATGCATTTGTTTTATTTAAAAAGGTCAATATTATTAGCCCCCTTAAGCAATATTTATTTTTGATTGTCATTTTTCACATCACATATTTCTAAATGTGCTGTTGACTTGAAATTTTCACCAGATGATAATAGCAACCAAAAGGAATATATGCAAAGAAAACTAAACTAATTACTTAGGTTATGTGTAATAAAATGAAATGATGTAGGGAAAAAGTATTGAACACATAAATAAGGGGAGGTGTAGAAAGGCAGTGAAAGCCCAGACAGCAGCTGAAGTCTCTCAGCAGTTTTTCTGCAACCCTCTGCTCTTCATCAGTGTAAATTAACATTAGCTGCTTTGGTCCAACATCTACATTATTAGGATGATGAAGATTAAACCAGTGTGACATTTCAGCAAGACAATGATCCAAAACACAGCCAAGGAAACTCTTAAATGCTTTCAGAGAAGGAAAATCAAGCTGTGGAATGGCCCAGCCAATCACCTGACTTGAATCCAATAGAAAATACTAAATAATGATCAGATTTGATAGACGAGACCCACAGAACCATTAAGATTTTTACACACTGTTGAAGTCTGTGAAAAACTTACACCTAAAGCAATGCATGTGAACATGTGAGAGGCATCTTTAAACTGCCATCAACAAAAAGCCTTTTATATAAAGTATTAAACATATTTCATTAGTTCAGTACTTTCTCCTTGTGTCATTCCATTGTTATTACACATAACTTATTTTTCAGAGTTTTAATGTTTTGTTTTATGTTTGCATTGTTTTTTTTTTTTTTTTTTTTTTTTTTACCAAAATCTGGTTTAATTCCATGTTAACAGCTCCTTTAGAAATATTATTCCCAGAAAAAAATGATGTGTTCAATACTTATTTGCCCCGCTGTGTATATTTTATTCAATATTATAAAATTCCTTTAATCTTTAATAGAAAACTTTCATTTCATTTTCCATTTAATGAAAAAAATTCATTAAATACAGCCTTTTCTGAGCATAACACTTTATTAAAATAATTATTAATCTTTATGATTCTAGCCTTTTTACCTGTATATATATATTTTTTTTACCTGATTTAACTAATTCTGAGATGTCAATTTAACTAACTGTTTTTTTTTGCTTTTGATCCTGATGAAATTACATCTATTTTCATAAAAAAAATTCTCAATCCATCACGAAGCATAAACTAATTTTAGAACTAGATGTTGCATAATTGTAAATATTAACCCTCTTCAGACCTGAATTATATTCCAACTTTCAGAAAAATGTAAAAGTAGTAAAATTCCCCTGTTCTTAAAGGGCACCTATTTACCCCTTTAAGAACTTACCCAATGATTATTTGATGTATTTGTTGTGGAGTTGCAACGATGAGTCAGAAAGGAGGTTAAGTGAAAACTCAGAGTATGTTAACTTTGAAATAAGAGAAACTCTGGCTTTTATTCTCTAAACTCTGAATTTCTGTCGGTATCCTCGCATATTTTTTTTAAACGAATCTGTATTTCTCCCTTAGTCTTACATTTCCACCCACCTATTTTTATGCACATTTTAAATATGCGCATAAAAAATCAGTTGATGAAAACGCCAAGATGCACATAACTTTTGAAAATAGGCCTAAAAAATATGCGCATAACTGAGTAGGATAAACTTTTTATTTGATAAGAAAAGACGCCCTTACACTACGATGGAAACACTTTTGCCAAACGAATTCCAGTATGCGCATTAAAAAAGGTTTGTTATAAGAGATCATGTGATGATAAAAATGTGTGTGAATGAACAAATCAGCAGGTTGAGCACACTGTAAAACATCTAAAATGCTTTTTTGGTCATTGTAAAATGCCTTAACTGTTTTAGCATTAATGTTATATTATTAATTACCTCCAGAGTTGTTCTCAAGCTTGTTCTGGTGGGCCACAAAATGGGAGGGATTTGGATGCTATTTTAAAATTTTTGGGATAAAATTACAAAAAAAGAGACTTATTGTCTTTATATCACCCCAAAATGGGCACACTATACCTACACACAGTCCTGTCCAAACAGCTTACAAAAGCTGTAAGCTTTTCATCATAAGTGTCCTTTAAGACTTCCATAAATGAAACCAAATAATAATAAAAACTTCAATAACCTTTAATTGATTTTTTGTTTGTCTATTTCAGATCAAAACAGCTCTACATCAAAAATGATATACCAACATAATACAAGTTGTTAATCTTTTGAGAACTTTTTTTTTTCAGGTTTTTGGTTTTTAGACTGCACACTTACATTCAATACTATGTAATATTGGCAAACATATCAATAACTGTGCAAATCATTGAAAATGTTGCTTATTTCTGTGCTTAGAACAAAGTTTTGCCATGCCTCCTTTTACTCTAGGGGTATTTCTCAAATTACAACAAACAGAGCTCTACTGCTGTTCGATTGGAAGACAAACGTCTAATATCACGGACAACAGGCTTGAAATTTGGTTAAAATGCCCCAGAGTCAGTCAGTCAATCAGTCAGTCAATCAGTCAGTCAATCAGTCAGTCAATCAACCAGTCAGTCAGTCAGTCAGTCAGTCAGTCAGTCAGTCAGTCTGTCAGTCTAAATAAATAAATAAATATGACCTGAAATGTGATGTGCATTGAAATGGATGCAGGGTCTGTAAATATATAATCTACAATGTATTATGAAATTGTGCACTATGTATTAAAAATAAAGTGTTTAAGCTTTAAAGCCTGTAATTCTTCATGCAGCACAGACAATGTCAGTTTTAAGCTAGCAATGACCCACCTGTCTCTTTCTGCAAGTTAAAAGTTCTGAATCTCTCCTTCTGATCCCCTTCTGTCATTATCAGTTTGAGGTTTTATTTTTAACCGCTCCAAGCTTGTTATCGCTTGTAGATTTGGGGCGAGAATTTGAAGGTGCCTTTAAGTGGACAAGCATGATTAAAAAGATGCAAACCAGCAGAGCTTGATTATGGGCTGAGATATGTTCAATTAAAACTGGAACAAATCAAGTGGGACTCTTCCGTTGTTCCACTGAATATTAATTAGGCCAATTAACTGAGATAAATTCGAATTTAAAAATGTAATTGGTTGCTGGATGACACTGTACAGAGGTTCAAATAAGACTCGAGGAATAGGAGTTAATTCACCCTTTACACCAATAAATTATTACAAATCCTGCTTTTGGATGCTAATGGATTCTGCATGCTTTTTGAAAAACATTATCAAAATCTGTTTGCTGCTCTTTTTTTTTCCCTTGGAGAGTATTTAAAACAGTAACTGTGAGCGGGAAATGTAAAACAGCCATTAAAGCGTTAGTTCACAGCTAAATAACATTCTGCTGATGTTTACTGACCCATGTTACTTACAAACCTATAAAAAAAACACAAATAAAGATATCAACATAGGCTCATTCTACAAAAAAAAAACCTTTTATACATTTCTGGTGATCGCGAATTATGTAGCCAGAATACATATGGCTGCATTTTGTCTTAAAAACGAACACTCCTTTTCGCACTTACCAGCTGACCGCTTACCTCTGTATGTACAGCTTTCCCGCTGTTACCCATTTGTCTAGTAGCTCGCCATGTACATCAGCGGACTTGAGACGCAAAGAGGAGTTAACCACGAACGCCAAAAAATAAAATAAACAAGTAAATAACGGGGTGAGAATGTGGTAAAATCTATAATCATGGTAAAAATCAAGCGAGGGCTTTTCTTTTTCTGGATTGACTTTTAAAAACTGTGGGTTGTGTTTAGGGAAGTGGGTGATTGAGTCAATCTGTGCTTTTGAAAACACTATTGGTTGGGTTTAGGGAAGGAAGAGAGTTGGTCAATCAGTCAGTCGACAGCAGCCTCTGGTGGATTTACATGAGAACAGCAGGCGCAAATGGCACTCGCGAGGGAAACTTGAGATCTTAAAAAGTGTACACAGCGGCCTCTGGTGGATTCGTGAAGCAAAAACTGCAATCAAATGTACCTCCTGGGACGTATTTGGCACTCTCCAAAAAGGTATATAGCTGTAGGTTTTCAGAATGAGCCTGGGGGTGGAAGATATTTAGTCAAATCTGAGGTTTCTGTATTTAACATATATTTGTACGTTCAATATAAGATATTAATCATGTCAAAGCAAATTACACTCTTATAATTTTGTTCAAAGGTATTTAAAATAAAGATAATAAGCAGGCTTATGACTTTTCTTTGCCATCCATGTGCAGAATTCTGTAAAATAAAATGCAGATTTATGCAGAATTATTTTGTAAAACTTTGATTCATTTACAATTTACTTTTCAGCATTTCTCTGAATCAACCCTTTGAATCATTTAGTTTCTGAAAGCTGGATATTTTTAAATTACCTTTCTCAGTGTATTTAAGGACTGAAAATGTAATATTTTATTTTGACTAGTTGTTATTTTATGCATGTGATTGCTCTAAAAATATTTAAATTGTGAAGACATCTTTACTTTTCATGACATATACCAGGCAGATTAAAGGATGACAATCTGAAAATAGCTGGCTGAATAATAAGAGTTCAGTTTGTGGAAAGACATACTGTTAGTCTCAAACATCATTGTTAATTCATTGTCATGTAATTACCGTAAGTGTTAAATTAAAAACAGGCCAACACCTGATGATCTACACAGAAATATCACAGTCTGATCTGATAGTACATAACTATTTAATGTTTTGTCAGTTTAGTGGCTAATTTGAATTAATTTGTATGAGTTCAGTTGATTTTTTAATCAATCAGTACGATTTTAAAAAGGAGGCATAGCATCCAACCCCGCCCCTAAACCCAACCATCATTGAGGGGATGAACAAATCGTACTAAATTGTACAAATAAGATTGTACAAATTTATATAAATTAGCCACTAAATCAAAGTTCTGAATTGATGTAAGTTTGTGTGCGGTGGACAGTTTTTTATTGGCTACAATGATTCCAAGTGACATAACAACAATGATTTTTTGTCCTCCTTTTTTGTAACAGTTGATCTAAGCTTGTATTATACTTACTATGTATATGAGACTCTTATTTTGAAAACAGAAAAAGTTTTTTTTTTTTTTTTTTTTGTGAAGCAGGCAGCCATGGAGGGTTCACAGCTTGTACGGATGCTAAATGTGGGATATAACGTGTGTATTGTGAAATTTGCTGTGTATCCTTGAAATGAGGCAACATAGACATGTAAACTACTTAATAGCACTTACTGTAATTTTGCTTTTGTTTTTTTGCTGGGGCTGATATTAATTACCTTCTGTGCTTTCAAATACATTAAAACCACAAATTACAACTATAAATACATCTCTGTTGATTCCTTGTGTCAAGTATAATTAGAATGTAGCTTATATTTCATCCAAGCCACAACTAAGGAGCAAACTAGGTTACTCTGGTGGCTTAACAATAGCTCACTCACTCCTTCTAGCTAAAATAAACCTCTCTACCACTTCATTTGAAATGCTTTTCATTTAACAAGGAATATACTACATTTGTTCAAGTATTATTTTTTTTTTTTGCACTTTAGCTGCTGGAGCATCAAAACAGAGCACATTAATATTCACAACCCTTCCAAATATGATCAAAAACAATCATATCATATTAGGGCCAACTACTAGCCTTGGAAAAGGATTTGTAAAACCATTTCTGGAAAATCTTTGCACTTGCCTAAGTGACATACATTCTATGTTAATATCAGAGAACAAATGCACATCTATAATGATGTCTGAAGTATATTTAACTGGCTTTGTAATCACTGAAAAACTGCACACTGAGTAATATTAGCACTGATAATTGAGAAATTTCAATCCAAGCTAACTTATTTACACATTAAATACAAATCCACATTTTAAGTAAACTCCACACTGCTGAGACTACCGGTGGTGAAGTCCATTGCTGTGATTTTTTTATTTATTTATTTTTTTGGAGTGAAATGAGTGAAATTCAATACTTATCTTTTTATGCTGGGGCTGATATTAATTCCCTTCTGTGTTTTCACATACATTAAAACCACAAATTCCAAATCTAAATACATCTCTTTTGGTTCCTTTTATCAAGTATATTTACAATGTAGCTTATATTTCATCCAAACCACAACTAATTAGCAAACTAGGACTCCTGTGGCTTAAAGTTAGCTCACTCACTCCTTCTAGCTAAAATAAACCTCTCCATATCTTCAGTTGAAATGCTTGTCATTTAACAAGGAATATATAGTATTTGTTCAAATGTTTTTGACAACTGAAGTAGGAATGTTTTGCACTTGTGTATTTACAGGCACTGACGCGAGCTGCTGGAGCGACAGAACAGAGCTCATTAATATTCACAACCCTTCCAAGTATGGTCAAAAGCAACCATATCATATTAGGGTCAACACCTAGGGTTGGACATGGACTTTGTTCATTGTAAAACCATTTCTGAAAAATCTTTGCCACACATTCTATGTCAATATCAGAGAACAATTGAACAAACAAACAAATGAACATCTATAATGAGTTATGAAGCATATTTAACTGGCTTCTTAATCACTGAAAAGATGCACACTGAGTAATATTAGCCTTGATAATTGAGTTATTTCAGTCCAAGCTAATTTATTTACACATGAAATGGGATTGTGTGGTGCGAATCCACATTTTAAGTAAACTCCACACTGCTGACATTACCGGACGTGAGGTCAGTCCCATCCTGTGTTTTTAATGAGCCAATACATCTGTTTCTTTATTCATCCTTCACCGCCTGAAATAAACCCATTCATTTACAATCGCTCGATGGTGATGGTAAAACCACGGCACCCGTGGCGTGTGAAATGTACCGAGCAGAACATACATCTAAATTTGGGAGCATCACAGATTAGAGGAGACATTCACAGTTGGCCAGAAAGGCTTAATGAGCCGGTTAATGATGGCAGAGCCACTGATATGCCACAGAATAGGTACCTACTGATTATACTTATGATTTTTTTCCTTCCAAAAACATGTGGAAATCTCTTAGGGGGTGAAGTAAATGAGTTCACGGCCTTTGAGTACATATAAAGGCCCTGTTAAAGCGGTACGGTGGGGAACATGCTTCATTTGAAAGCGGAAGATGACACATGCACTGTCATACCAGACCAGTTGGAAGAAGGGTTAGGGTTACGCAAGGTCTGCTGAATATTATTATTGTGTTTTCTTTGAAATAGGAGGTTCTGCTGCTTCTAGCCTTTACTATGGAGACTGTTGTTGCTAAAGCTCCAAATAAAAATTGGACACCGTCATAAATACAGTACATATGCTAATGTAACAACAGCTTTTTTAAAAAAAACAAGAATGTGCTGATTTGATTATGCCTGCAGCTCAGTAGTCAGAAAAATACTAATAGGAGCAAAAATGATTTAAAAGGTGAAATCTACAGGGTGTAGTTTTATTTAATCACCCATTACCATCATACATGCCGACATGGTAATGGCAGCATGCTAAACAGCCCACTGAGGTAATATATTAGCCACAATTAGACAACAAAAGACAAACTAAATGAAAGGAATGAAAGAATTTTTACTTCAGAACTGGCAGTAAATCTGCAGAACAGTTTGTAAAATGGGTGACAAATTGGCTCAGTGGTTAGCACTGTCGCCTCACAGCAAGAATGTTGCTGGTTTGAGTCCAGGCTGGGTCATTTGGCATTTCTGTGTGGAGTTTGCATGTTCTCACCGTGTTGGCATGGGTTTCCTCTGGGTGCGCCAATTTCCCCCACAGTCCAAAGACATGCGCTAGAGGTGAACTGAATAAACTAAATTGGCCGTAGTGTATGAGTGTGAATGAGAAAGTGTATGGGTGTTTCCCAGCACTGGATTGCAGCTAGAAGGGCATTTGCTGCTTAAAACATATGCTGGATAAGTTGGCGGTTCATTCTGCTGTGGAGACCCCTGATGAATAAAGAAACTAAGCCAAAGGAAAATGAATGAATGAATGAATGAATGCTTGTAAAAGGAGGTGAAGCAGCTAAAGTTACTTTATCTCTATTACAATCTATTCAGATTATAGTATAAGATGATACAGTATAGAGGCAGAACTGATCCTTTCACAACATATAAGTTTAGATTGTACTCTCTTTATAAAAGAAAGTCTTTATTAGCATTGATATTTCCACAGATAAATTATAACATCCATGGAAACATTTACCTGTATATTATTAACATTATTAAAGTGTATTATACTGTATGTATTATAGTGTTTACAACTTATTGCTAGGGCCAGACGGAATCTGCGGAAGTTTTTTGCTATTTCTGCAAAGAATTTTAGTAAAAATTTGCGGATTTCTGCAGAATTATTTTAGGAGTATCATAACTAAAACCTTAAAATGTATAATAAAAAATAATATCTTTTTAACTTTTATTTAATGTTTAAAATGCAAATCTAATTAAATTAACAGTAAATAGTTAACTGTAAGTAAATAAACAGAATTAATGATGGGCTAAAAATCTGCGGAAATCTGCGGAAAATCTGCAGAAAATCTGCGGAATTCTGCACGCGCAGATTCCGTGTGGGCCTACTTATTGCTAAATAATGCAATGGCATATTGCAACATACACTCATATCCACACATGGCCACAGCCATATCACCCTGCAGCCCAAGACTGGTTACTCACTGAAGCTAAGCAGAGCTGAACCTGGCCAGTACCTGGATGGAGGACCACATGGGAAAACTAGGTTGCTGTTGGCTGTGTTAGTGAGGCCAGAAGGGGGCGCTCAACCTGTAGTTGTAAAGTGAAGGCGGACACTACTCAGTGAGCACCGTCTTTCGGAGGAGACAATAAACTGAGGTTTTGACTCTCTGTGGTCATTAAAAAACCCATGGCACTTCTCGTAAAGAGTAGGGGTGAATCTTGGTGTCCTGGCCAAATTCCCTCCATCTGCCCTAACCCATCATGGCCTCCCAATCATCCCCATCCACTGAATTGGCTCTATCACTGTCTCTCCACTTCACCAACAGCTATTGTGTGGTGAAGCACTGGAGCTGTTGTCCTGTGGCTGCCGTCACATCATGTCACAGAACCCCCTTCCCACCCTTCATGATTGTGAAGCGATTTGGGTGTATGGCCATACACAATAAATTCGCTAAATAAATACACATTACATTACGCAAAAAGTGACGTTTGCTGTTTGTTTAAATTACTTATTGAAAATGAGCTGAAACAACACAATTTTTGAATTATTTGGGACAACTTAAATGCTTTATGTTCAATCCACTTAAATTAGTAAAAACTAACAAGTTAACTGTATTTCTTCATGTTGTCCCAACACAAATTGATTTTGTGGAACCCAGCATTTTGCACATTGTGGTACACAAGCTTATTGTGGATACGTACCCCTGTCTGCTTTATTGAAGAGTGCAATTTTATGTAGCCAGAGGTACGTCTGGTTGCATTTTGTCTTAAAATGAACACTATGGAGCGGTTTGACACGTCAATGGCTTCTCTTCCTTTTAGCGATACTATGTGATCGCTTACCTCCATGTGGTCGGCTTTCTGGTGTTACCGCTTATGTCGACAGACTTGGGACGCACAGTGGAGTCAACCGCGATGACAGGGTTCTAGTCTGGTGAAGAACACGTCCCGAAATCAGGTAAAACAAAAAAGAAATAATCAACAGGCTGAAAACATGATGAAATCACATGGCCGTGACAGCTTTTCTTTTTCTAGACTGCTTTTGAAAACACTATCGGTTGGGTTTAGGGAAGGGGCTGGGTAGGTCAGGCTGAGTCAGTCAGTCGACAGCAAGCTGGACTGGTCAGCTGAAATGTATATTGTGCCCTCTGGTGGATTTAGGTGAGAAAAGGATATGTGAGAGAAATTTGGGATTATCAAAAAGCGTACACAGCGACCTCTGGTGGATTTGCAAAAAGAAAATCTGTGAGCAGACGTACCTCCGGTTACATATTTTCACAGTCCCCAGAAATGTAGACCTGGTTACGTATCCCCAATAAGTCTGGGTTGCGTATTATATATTCATTTATTCATTCATTTTCTTTTCGGCTTAGTCCCTTTATTTATCTGGGGTCGCCACAGCGGAATGAACCGCCAACTTATCAAGCATATTTTTTAGCAAGTAGATGCCCTTCCAGCCACAACCCAACACTGGGAAACATCCACACTCATTCACACACACACTCATAAACTACGGTCAATTTTAGCGTACCCAATTCACCTGTACCACATGTCTTTGGACAGTGCGGGAAACTGGAGCACCCGGAGGAAACCCACACGAACACGGGGACATGCAAACTCCACACAGAAATGCCAACTGACTCAGCCGAGGCTCAAACCAGCGACCTTCTTGCTGTGAGGTGAACGTGCTACCCACTATGCCACCGTGTCGCCTTCGTATTAAATATATTGAACGTAAACAGAAATGAATTCATATGAGTTCAATCACGCGAAAATGAAACACTTTTATGAAGGACGCATGACCAGGGCTTAATTTGTGGTGGAACACACCGGATCCGGAACCTCTAAAATCTGATCCTCATTTTACCGATCCCCCTCCTCTACCGTCCGCTGTTCACTTTTGCTTTCTTCCACGACTTCCCAACCCTCTTCACTGTCGTCCGCGACACCCCTGATCACTTTCGTCTGCAACACCCCTCCACTATCCACGCACCACCATCACCCTCCACCCCACTCCTCACTTTCGTGTGTGACACCTCTCTACCCTCGGGTAACATGCCGAATCCGTTACCCCGATCTGTTCCGGGACCTTGCAATTCACAAATTAAGCAATGAGATCTTACAAATTCATAACAATTAGCCACTGAATCAAAAAGTTATAAATTGCCATGAAATAGTATTGGATAAAAACAAAACAAGATATACTGTACTAAAAATATTGGAAACATCAGCCATAGGAACCAAAACCACTATGGAAGTCAATGGCTGCATTTTATCCAACATTCTTCTGTATATCTTCACTTGTGTTCAACAGAAGAAATAAACTCTATTTTGAAGGCTAACAGTTGCTTTAAAACAGCTAGTGATGTTAAAAGTGATTTAACTTTGACCAACATAACTCTAGACCCCTGCGTTCAGTTTCACTCAGCTGCACTTCATCTGGATGTCTTTGAAAGGAAGGAAAGCTCACCTGCTGTGTGTTTGCCCTCTAATGTTCTCCAAACAGAGAGTTGAGTACTGCCGCTGCTGCCCTGAATCTCACCACCATCCACTGTAAACACAAATGGCTGTCTGATGAGTCCAACCACAAGATAACATCACAAATTGATATTATATCAATGTTTAGCTCTTAAATGAACCTATAATGTTATGTCAGTTTTTTTTTGTATGTGTGTGTGTCCTCCGTAAGACTTATCACTGTGCATCTTAAAGAGACAGTTCACCCCCCAAAAAATGTACTTTACTCTTCCTCAAGTGGGTCCAAACATTTATAAGCTGTCTTTTTGTATTACTCAAGTTTCTTAGCTGTACTCATTTAAAATGTTAATATTGTTCAAACCCTTACTGATGCTCCAGAAGTAAACATGAAGCATTAAAAGCCAAAGGGTGAAAACCTTTTGAATCCAGAGATCAAGGTAAATTGTACTTAATGTGTCTTCTGGAAACCATTCAAAACTTTTCTGCTAAATCCAATGGGTAATACTTAATTAAAAACAATAATATATATATATATATATATATATATATATATATATATTCAGTTCAGTGTTTCCTCTAGGATTTTCTCCAGCTGTGGCGGCAGACTCTGTTGGGCCTGTTACACAGATCTTCCAACTACCTGTGGCGTTATTTCAATAACAAATGTCGTGAGCGCATTTATGTAATACGAGCATGCGAATCTCATTGCTTGTGCGCCGATTTCCTCTCTTCAAGCACAAAACTTGCACGCCCTCAAATATACGCTGCTTAAGTGCAGGTTGTCTTGTGCGCTGTCAAATAAACGCTGCTGAAGTACGATTTAGCGCATTTATGTAACAAATAGGTCTCCAACATTTATTCGTTTTGGAATATTTAAGAATGTCTCCAATGGACCTACCGAGATAAAGTCATTATCTCTAAATTTTAAAGTATTATAAAGCATTATCTAATTATGGAAACTGTGTTCACCTTAACTGAAAGCTATGCCGTGTTTGCTAGCCTCACGCATAACGCCCCTGTCAGTCAGTCAGCATGTCACCTTAAAGGGTTAAAATGACACACAGCACTACTACAAGTTTGCACTGTTATAATTCACTTACCTTTTAACACGTTTTGGTGCAACTATAACTTGCTATTAAAACAACAACAATGACTGAATGATTTGAATGAGTAGTAATGTAGCAGTGGCGGGGTGAATTTTGG
>CAIGQZ010032997.1:8602892-8624740 GCA_903798205.1 Danio tinwini
TTCCTAAATAAATAATAAATATTTTCACGAGTCACTCTCCAAATCATTCATAGATTTAATTTATCTAAATGCTTATTTATTTGAAAACGAATGAAGTGACTACCTTTATGGAAGAGTCACTGATTCATTAACTGATCTGATTCATTTAGTTACTTTGCTTCTTTTCAGAAAATGTAATCATTGAATCATTCATTGATTTGATTCATTAAGCACTCATTAGGTACGAATCAAATGGCTGTTTTTAGCATTCAATAATCCGATTCATTTTAAAACTACCTGTTTCATTCCCTAATAAATAATAAATATTTTCATGAGTGACTCTCTGAACCATCCATAGTATTCTTTAAATCAAAATGATTATTTATTTGAGAATTCATCAAGTGACTACCTTTATGAGTAAGTCACTGATTCATTTAGTTACTTATTTGGTTCTTTTCAGAATATTTAAATATTGTATGATTAATTCTTTCTAAACGCTTATTTATTTGGAAACAAGTCAACTGAGTCTTTCTATGAGTGAGTCAGTGAATGATCCATTGATCTGATTTGTTCTTTTTTTATGATATAGCATTGTATGATGAATCATTTAAGTGATGAATCATTCATTGGTCATAATCAATGATTCTGACAATGTGACTCACTGAATCATTAGTAGTTTCAATCATTTTTTAATGCTTCTCTATTTAAATAAAAATCTAGAGTGAGTCACTAAACCATCCATTAAACATTCATTTAAATTACACATCTATTCATTAACATAATCTTGTGTGATATGCAATAATTAATTATAACATCCAGAACCACTTTTGTCTGTGAATAAAAACACAATAACTGCCAATATTGTGTCTAAATTGTAAGTTGATGAATCTCGGTCCTGGAGGGCCTGTGTCCCTGCAGGGTTTAGCTCCAACTTGCCTTAACACACCTGCCTGGATGTTTCAAGTACACCTAGTAAGACGATTAGCTTGTTCAGGTGTGTTTGATTAGGGTTGGAGCTAAAATCTGCAGGACACTCGCCCTCCAGGAACAAGTTTGGTGACGTCTGATTTAAATGATGTCCAATATTAAAGCAATATCACAGCATTCCTTTATGAAAGCGTCCAGTTTTAGCTTATATTTCTCAGTCTGAGTCAATTGCAAATCTAAATGAGTGAAATGTTGAAATGAGCTGTGTGGAAATCTAATTGGAACAGCTCTTCAGACTCAACTGACATTAGTTACACTAGTGTATAAAGACATGATGACATGAACACACTTAACTTTCTCATTATTTTTAATTACACCAGTCCACCCACAATACTTACGCAGACAACGAAATAATGAAGAATGAAAACAATGCATGATTATTTAAAAGAATGGTAAAATGGTGCAGGGTTATAAAGGGACTATTATAAAATGTAAATAATTACATTCTTTATACTTCACTACAGCTAATTATTGTGTCAAATTAGAAAGATGGCTTTACCATTGCTGTAGTTATTTCCATCTATCAGTTGTAAACAGTAGATTTTTTTTACCTCCCAATGATTAATATATTTTTTTACATGATTTTAAACTGAGTTTGTAAAAGAAAAATATGTTGTATACTTTATATACAGTTGAAGTCAGAATTATTAGCCCTCCTGAATTATTAGCCCCCTGTATATTTTTCCCTTAATTTCTGTTTAACAAAGAGAAGATTTTTTTCAACACATTTCTAAACATAATAGTTTTAATAACTCATTTCTAAAAAACTGATTCCTTTTATCTTTGATGATGACAGTACATGAGCATATTCATGCAAATGTCAACCATGTTTCATCAAAATAGCAAAACCTTTTCCAGGTTTTTTTGTGTAGGTTTGTATTTTACAGTAATCAAAAATACTCAAAAATGTTTCTGTCATTATTTTCAAACTATTATATTTGATTTACCAAAGTAACAAAAGTGTCAATTTCTCATCTGTCACATCAGGAGTTTGACATTAACTTTTTTGATCACCAGCCAGTTTTCCAAAATTACTAGCCACTCTGTATTTTCACTAGCCACAATTTTGTTGTTGGTAAAATATATTTTATATGCATACATATGATTTGACATGCTGAAATTACTTAATTTAGATTTTGTGCCATGTTCATATTTAACTTTTTGTTTGTCATGTATGAGCTTGCTCAATGAACATGAGCAAATGGGTCATGGTTTCATTGTGTCGTATTACTATTAGTTTTTATTTCACATGACTTTTCAGAGCGCAATATTAAGGATTTACAAAATTTATCTCTGACCACACCAAACATAAATAATTATTTCTTAGCCACAAAGTTTAAATGTGTCAAAACAAGCTAAATATTACTGTATACTACACTTTTTATTTAACAAAACATTTCTAAAAAAACAAAACAAAAAAAAATATTTGACATTTAAAAAATAATTATTGTCATGTATCTAAAATATGCACAGTAGTCTGTCCAGGCTAAAGATCTCAGATTACCAGTTAACTACACCTTAATGGGAAGTTAATCTCCCATTAAAGCAATGTTATTGTAAAAACAATAATAAAACCATATTATTAAAAATAACTGTAAACAAACAAACAAAAAAAGCAGGTTAAAAACATACCGTGTGTGATAATGAAAGGATGATCAGGCCAACACGGTTAACGGTTAATTAATAAAGAATGGTAAAAGCGAAAGGAACCGGTGCTGCTTACAAAAAGACAAATCTGGAGCTCTTGAAAGCAGCAGAACTGTGGGTGCATAAGCATAACTTGTTGTCTAGTCTATTTGAAAGAGAATCAGTCACACCAGTTGCATTTCTAGGCACGGATGCTTCACGCAAGGAAACGGGAGCGCGCATGCGTTTTAAACTGTCGGCTGTTAGCGCGAGTGATCATTCTGTATTTATCTGCTTTCTCTTGCTCATGTGAACACAATTATTTTTGTCTGTCAAGCTGCTTCTCGATTCTAAGATCACATTTGCACGGATATTGGGCCATCCTTGTTGTCGAATTCTGCTTTTAAGAAAACTACAAATTTAAAAATTATTTTCAACCAGCCAAAGCGGCTAGCTACGGTGGCTGTCTAACCCACCACATCTGAAATGTACCCGCATTTGGCCGGTGTTAATGTTAAGCCCTGATCACATCCATAACAGAGAGATGTCGCATGGATAACAAAGATTTTTCCTCATATATGCAAAAAATGTCAAATAAAATAAATCAATTATTTTTGTTTTATAGTGAGCCGACTCTTATCTTTTTGATTAACGTTATTTCTTTTGGGTTGTGCAATTCACAGAATTTCTACAAAGTATGTTGTAGACTGTAAACTCACAGACTTTTTTGGTCACATCTAAAACGCATGTTTATTTCCCTTATTTAATGTATAAAAACGTTTACAGGTTGACATTTTTCTGATAACATAACTGGAAAATATAAGCAGATATTTCAATATCATGTTGGCATATACTTTCTCTGTCTATTTATGTTTTAAGTTTTTACTGAAAATGTCACATCTATAACGTTGGAATTGCTCACATAATATTTTACTAGATATTTTTTAAGATACTATTATTCAGCTTAAAGTGACATTTAAAGGCTTATTTTAGGGAAATTAGTCAAGTCTTTGTATAATGATGATTTGTAGACAATCAAAAAATATTGCCTAAGGGGGGTAATAATATTGACAAAAAATTAAAACAGCTTTTATTTTAGCTAAAAATAAATAACTTTCTCTAGAAGAACTATAGAAATACTGTGAACATTTCCCTTCTCTGTTAAATATTTTTGGGAAATATTTGAAAAAAAAAATCACATGAGGGCTAATAATTTTGACTTCAACTGTAGAAGCGTGCAAGAACTGGAAATTAGCAGCAAATATAAACTGAATTAAAAGTCGCACAGCTCTGATTTGAACCATATTTCTTCACTACATATCCTAAAAACGTCTGTTTTTGTAAGGTTAAGTTTCAGAGTATTACTGTAAATAATTATGCATTGCTGTCACAGATTCTGTCAGATAGCTTGACATTAAAAATCCTTTCACTCATGAAACCTTTAGAATAGAGCAGCTTTGTGTTTCAAACAAAGCAAAAACAGAGTGAATAATAATATAGACTCTGTCCAAACAACTCCAATCAGAGATTTTACAGACAGAGCTTAATCTCAAACCCACAACTCTATTTTCCTGGAAAAGAAGTATAAGACTTAGTCTAGACAGCAGGTTTAAATAAAAATGCCAACATTTGAATAGCTGGAACTGCTTTGAGGGTCAAAGTTTGCCATTTAAAAGATGTGGATGTAGGAAGAATTATGTTTATAAGACAACATTGCAGCCTTTTTTATGCATCTTTGTCTTCAGGCAGACTGCCATCAGAGAGCAAAACAGCTTCAACAAGCTCCCAGAGCTGAAGCAGGATCACTAAAGAGATTAGCAGTACTGTGGGCTGCGCTCCAAAACATAACGACCTATGTAGGCAGTATTTTAAAAGCGTCATAGGTGAATTCATAACACTGCGGCTGTTCCAAACAACAGGCAGTGAAATCAAGATTATATTTGCTCAAACTGAAAGCACAATTGCATGTATGTTTTTAAGAAAAACGCAATCCCGGCTTGAACTGTGGCAAGCTCCAGGATGGTAGATGATGATCCAAGACACTTTTAATAATAATACTGTATGTCATTGGATGGTGCAATAAATTACTCTTATTCATTCATTTATTAATTCATTTTCCTTCGGCTTAGTCGCTTTATTCATCAGTGGTCACCACAGTGGAACGAACCGCCAACTTATCCAGCATATGTTTTACACAGCAGATTCCCTTCCAGCCGACCCAGTACTGGGAAACACTCACACACTCTCACATTCGCACACATACACTAAGGACAATTTAGTTTATTCAATTCACCTGTAGCTCATGTCTTTAGGCTGGAAAACATAAGGATACCCAAACGAACACAGGGAGAACATAAACGCAATTAAGATTCATGACAAGAGATGTCAACAGTATCCTCACTGTTCTATTCTTGTTAAATATAATGCAACATTCTGAAAACGTAGCCCTATATACATTTCTAAATAGTTGGCGGTTCATTCCGCTGTGGCAACCCGTGATAAATAAGGGACTAAGAAAAAAAAAATTTAGTGGTTTTGTGTGGATTTGTGTTGGTTTAACTCAACAATCAACAGAAGTAACTTTTTTTCTTTTCAGCTTAGTCCCTTTATTAGACTGGGGTGGCCTCAGCGGAATGAACCGTCAACTTATCCAGCACATGTTTTACGCAGCAGATGCCCTTCCAACTGCAACCCATCACTGGTACACATCCATACACACTCATTCACACACATACATGGCAAATTTAGCTTACCCAATTCACCTATAGCGCATGTCTTTAGACTGTGGGGGAAACCGGAGCACCCGGAGGAAACCCACGCGAACACAGGGAGAACATAAAAACTCCACACAGCAATGCCAACTGACCCAGCCGATGCTTGAACCAGCGACCTTCTTGCTGTGAGGCACTTGTGCTAGCCACTGCGCCACCGTGCTGCCCTGATCCAGTAGTTAACAGTGGGAAAAGTGACTTAAAGGGCACCTTTTATGTATCCACAGTCATATTGGGTTAATAAAAAGACAATAAGTCTCTTTTTTTCCCCCCTGCCGTTAAAATAAGATTTAAATCCCTCCCAATTTTGAGGCACACCACAACGTGACGTAGGAGTGCGGTTTCCCACTTCCACCGAATTAATTGACAACCACATATTAACATGTCTCTAGTAACGCGTATAATCACATTATGCAAAGCAACTGGGATTAAAATATCTGTTCAGCTCTCTGTGATCATCAATCATCATCAAGATGTGATCAAGAATGAGTTTTAAAACATTTTTAAAAACTGTGCATGTTTGTAATGAATTACAGCGATTTTACCGTCTTCATCACCACTGCCGCATGCCAATACAATTATACAAGAAGATGCTTCAGTCCCAGTTTGTAGATGTTAAATCAGGTTTATTTTGTACATTAACATAATGGATATCCATACAGCAGTGGATATTACAGTTTTTCCCGTTTGGTTTGGCTTATTTCTTGAAACTGGAATTACATTCTCAAAACAACATGGACAAACCTCCAAACCACTTGGCAATTGTTCACAACAGAATTGATTTTTCCCATTCATTTTATCAAATTACAAATGTCTAAGTACATCTTTGCAAATGATTAAGCACAGATAGCCTACATTTAGCACAATTTCCAAGTGAATAGATTTAGTTGATCTAAACTGTTTGTTGATTCTCAGTTCAATGGTTGATCGCTCCAAAATGTGTCAGCGTCATTTCATTGTATAAGTCATCTCCTCACATGCACAATAGTCTGTTCAATTTTCTAAATTAGTCAAGAACATAATACGATGAATATCATATGTGAATCTGTGGAACATTTGATACACTTATTAGAGCAACTGGCAGTCAGGTGAAACTAGAACTTGACTAACAAAGGAGGAATTTTACACATCTCAGATGACCAATCAAGCACTCTAGGCTGCATATAATTTTCATTGTTTTTTGTTTGTGTGTTTATATTACAGTATATTATGCTCTACTTTTTATACTGATGTATGTTAATTACTTTATGTGTGTAATTGATAATAGTTACAATGGCAGTATGAGTGCAATGTGTGATGTCAAACCTAAAATCCCAACACTATCTCACGGCAATTCGTAACTTTTTGATTTAGTGGCTAATTCAATTGAATTTGTACGATCTTATTCGTACAATTTAGTATGATTTGCTTATCCCCCAATGATAGTTAGGTTTAGGAGTGGGGTTGGGTGCCACGCCTCCTTTTTTAAAATTAAACATCTTCGTACGACTGAACACGTACGAATTAGCCACTGAACTGACAAAACGTAAAATAGTTACATTACCTCGTGAGATCAGACTGAAAATCCTTATTTCTCATAATTTTTTTAATCTTATCAATTTAATTTATTTAGTTTTTTACACAATTGCATTCTGTCAAAAGATAAAACAAATCAATAACCATTTTCAAAAACTGGGCTAAGACTGAAAGGTGGACATGAGGGATATTTCAATGGTCCTCTGTCATAGTGACAAAACATCTAAACATTATGACTTGCAGTGCTTACGCAATGCCAAAGGGACAAAGGATTTGGGGGGCACTGACTGTTTAAATGAGAAGGAGATTTAGTTTGAACGAACAGTTTTGGGAAAGATATGAGCTTTTGCAAGTGAGCTATAGTGTTGTGCTGAACTGTAAGACTGTTTTGCAAAACAATCTTATACTATTTAGAATGTAATTCCTGTTTCAAGAACTGAGCCAAACCTATGGAGAAAAACTGTAACGTGCATCCTGTCATATTTGCTGTGCAAAAACAGTGCAAAGTTAAACGCGTGTGCTGTTTCTGTGTGTGTGTCTGTGTGTGCGTAAACTTTGTAATGACATTGTGTGTGGCTCATTAAAAGGCTTGAATGAACTCCATAACAAATACTTAAAAAAAAAAAAATCAATAGGTACGTGGGAACGGTGGGTGGACCTAGCATTAAAGGCGCAGGCACCAAAAACACCTACTGTACAAGATGCTTAGAGCTGAAAATGACAAACTTCTGAAAGGTATAATAAATAATCTGATGGGTGGTTTAGGCTTAAACTTTACAGACACATTCTGGAGACACAAAAGACTTGAAAAAAGGGGTAAAATATGCGCCCTTTACACTAATGTGTTACCCTTTTTCCATTATACGCTTATATCTGACCACAATATCATTAATCAAGTCCTTCTGAATCTACAGATTTACAGCGCAATATTTATATTTCCCAGTGCTGCTAATATATATAGCATTGAAAACCAGTCATTTATGATGGTTAGATTGCTACCTACACAGACAGCAGGCAGCTATAGGCAGCTTAAAGTTTTGGAACACGGCCATAACGCGAAATAGCTGATATAATTTTTAATAAATGACGAGAAAAGTTTGTCTGGGAATAGTTCCAGCTATAACAGCAGAGAGGTTTTGCTTTCTGCAAGGCAATTCCAGCCACTTTATGACAATTTTCTAGAAGAAGGCTTTGTGGGAGGACATTCAGACAGGCGCTCTGAAAGTGGACGACGGAGGTTTACTTGCCAACAGGGCAGCGGGGAAGCTAATACGCCTCACTTAAATTCATTAGCCATAGTCTCATAAAGAGAGTAATTATTAGAAGTCCTGCTCCTCCGTCCTGTTAGCATATGAAGCAATTATAATGAACAACTGAATGTTAACAGGCTCATTAGATAGCAGGAAGACTATACAAATGCCTCATTTCCATTCGGGGCCTTTAACGTGGCCTGACAACAGGCAGGGTTGGAAAGAGACACTGCCAACTGGAAGTGGTACTTTAGCCTTGCGACTTGCCCCCTCAAAAGTGAAGCCGTTCAATTAAACAGTCTTGCTTTAATCCAAATGACTTTGCTCCTGTAGGACTCATTGGGGTTTCATTCCCGGCGGTCTATTAATGTTGAATTGCTGCAGGTCAGCCCGTATATAACTCTGCCATTAAGCACCTGTGACATCTGCACCGCTGAACCGCCATACGCCTGCCTGTGACGCTCATCCAGTTTGTTATTGGTAATTAGCTGACGCGGTGAATCATCCAGATCTATCTTTGTAAATCAACATTAACACACTTTGCAGAGATAACAGCTTAATTGATTTGCAATTCAAATGAGCCGTCTTGTTACACTCGCTTCAGCCATACATAAAAAAGTGTCAGTTGCATTTATTTAATGTCAAAGACTTAATATAGGCTTAAAAAGGGCAGAAAATTAAAAAAATAAATCAACTTGTGCTGTTCATCGGCTTGATTAGAGTATTACATATGCAAATTAGAGGGTCTTCATGCGGATTTGTCCAAACAAAAACTATCTATGTGAAAACTGTGCTGTTTGATAAGTAATGAAAATCACTTTTCTATGTTTATGTCAGCGGGAGCACATCTGAAAAGGTCAGCGAGTCAGAAAATTAAAGTCTGATTATATCATCCACATATACTGTATCCCAGATGATTAGAGAAATCTGAATACTACAGGCTTGTTAGAATTACTTTGATAATATAAGTCAACCATATTTTGACAAGATTTTATGACATTTGTGTTCGAATTACTTTGATAAAATGATAAATCAACAATATTTTTGACAATAATTTGGGCCTTATCATACACCCGGTGCAATAAGGCGCAAGACGTGTATGGCGTGATTTGTTGCTATTTTCAGAACAGCACAACCCTAATTTTCACGTTTTGCACCACATCGTTTAAACAGTATAAAAATAAAGGATTCAAATGTTACAAAAATAATTTTCTACATATAAAAACCACTACCTCCATGCCTTCTTCACCTCTGGAGGGGGGGGGGGGGGGTTCTTTAATTTATTCATGACAATTTGCTTTTGTATAATGTTATTATTAGTAGTAGTATTATTTATTTTTTGCATATTAATATTTGTTTGTATAAAACAAGTTTAGATTTGTTCACCAGTCAGGTTTTGGAGACGTCTACATCACCATGGGGCATGAGAATAGGACAAGAGTTTGGATATAACTCAGTTTTTTAACCACACTTCGTAATTATTGTTCATTTATTAATTTGCTAGAAATTAGAACTGACTTTAGAAATAGTTTTGAAACAAATCTTTGTGCTTAAACTAAATTAAATATGTAGGTTTATGGATGCCTTCAGTGAAGTGAGTTTCCACTGTTTCCTTACTCCACCAAAGTAAAGGGGTAACGTAAAGAGTAAAAGTAAAGAGAAAGTAAAGAGGCAAAATGGAGGAGGATCACTCTTTATCCTAAGGCTGCAGATGGTCTGTTTAACTGTTTTCCCACTAGTGAAGCATTCAGTTTTTCCACTTACAAAATACACTATGTAAATAGCAAATGAGCCATGGCGCAATGCAACTTACTCTTACAGGGAATGAGAGATGAGACTGATTGGTTTAATGCACATTATGCTCACGTTATACACACCCATAACTCATTAGGAGAATAAGAACAACCCTTGTAGACCTTGCGCTAGAGCGCAAACCTTATTTTTCTGTCCTTAAAATTGCAAAAGGGGATTCGGACATGCCCTTAATGCTTTTATGCCATGCGCTTTAGACTTTGTGCTTAGATCATTGTAATTCTAATTACTTGTCAAAAATATGGTTGATGAAAAGATAGTAATTTGAACACAAACGTCATAAAATTGTGTCAAAAATAAGGTTGATTTTTATAATTTTATCCAAATAATTTGAACACAAATGTTATAACATCATGTCAAAAAATATGGTTGACATCATTTTATCAATGATTTTATAACATTTGTGTTCAAATTATTTGGATAAACTTATAAAATCAACCTTATTTTTGACAATTTTATGATGTTTGTGTTCGACTTTGATAAAATGATAAATCAACCATATTGTGACACGATTTTATGACATTTGTGTTTAAATACTTTGATAAAATGATAAATCAATCATATCTTTGAAACAATTTTATGGCGATTGTGTTCGAATTACTTTGATAAAATGATAAATTGTGCATATTGTATACATGATTTTATGACATTTAATAAAAAAACACTGATAAAATGCTAAAAATCAACTAAATTTGACACAATTTTTTAATATTTGTGTTCCAATGACTTTCCTAAAACAATAAATCAAACATATTTTGACACGATTTTATGACATTTGTGTTCAAATATCATTGAAAAATTATAAATCAACCATACTTTTGACACAATTTATTATATTTGTGTGAAAAATGCCCTTGTTGTACATTTTGTAGCTGTCAATGTTATGTATGATGGCTGAGAGAGCTCAAACTTGCTCAAGTTATGAAAATACATGCAAATAGAATAAAAAAAACAACAACAAACAAATTAAGAAAACACATTGCCAATATGTGCAAATTCTCACAATACATGCCAATACAGAAACACACTGCAATAGTCCAGGCCAAAACAGAAATGTGTCAGGGCTGTTAAAAGCAATGAACCTGATAGAATAGGATGACACTTTATTCTACAAAAACACATTTCACATTGTGCGATCTCTACATCATTGCACATGCGCAGTGCTTTTTTTAGATTTTCAATCTTATCAAGTTTACATGGCCTCTCAATCAGATTAGAAAAGGTCTACACCCCTTCAATCCAAATCAAACTTTAATTCACATGATGCTCAGTGGGATCGATGAAGGTGTTTACATGAAGGCTTCTTAGTTTGATTAAGCAGTCAATCGAATCACCAACAGATTATTTGGTTGTAAATGTAGCCAGTGATTCAGCAGAATTCTGTTCCCTCTGAACATATGGTGAGTGCTGAAATACACAAAACTGTTTTATTTTTAGCCCTGGCCACTTGGGAAACAAGTATGACCCACTTACTTTTTATTAACATCCGCAAAAAAAAGGAAGTTTTGCTCTCTGTGTTTTTTTAAATAAGCACACATCAATTAAAAAATGTCAAAAACACAGTGTCTGTTATTATACTGTGAGGGTGTCAGGTCAGGGTTATGAGGTTTCTTAGAGTCAGTCTAGTTATCCAGCTTTGGTTTCCAACAAAAGCATTGCAAACGTTTGAGGTTGGAACTACAGCTCTTCTTCATTTGTTTAGAAGTATAGTTTCTTTCTACAGTAAGACATACAGTAGTTCATGTTCTTGGACATAATGTGCAAGCTAAAAGCCCTGATATACACTTACCAGTCACTTTATTAGGTACACCTGTCCAACTGCTTGTTGGCACAAATTTCTAATCAGCCAATCACATGGCAGAAACTCAATGCATTTAGGCATGTAGACCTGAGCTGCATCCAAAACTGCACACTTCCATACAGTATTATTAAAATCAGTATACGAACCGAGTAGTATGTCCGAATTCATAGAATTCGAAAATCAGTATGCGAGAAGTACCCAGATGATTTACTACTTCCGGCGAGATTCTGAAGTGTGCATCCCATGCACGCTGTGCTATCCAATGATGATCCGAGACAAAATTCATGAATAGGAGTGAAGCAACGCAACTGACACAGGAAGGTTTTGCATGCAGCATGGTCAAGATGATCTGCTGCAGTTCAAATTGAGCATCAGAATGGGGAAGAAAAGTGATTTAAGTGACTTTGAACGGGGCATGGTTGTTGATGCTAGATGGGCTGGTCTGAGTATTTCAGAAACTGCTGATCTACTAGGATTTTCACGCACAACCATCTCTAGGGTTTAAAGAGAGTGGTCAGAAAAAGAGAAAATATCCAGTGAGCGGCAGTTCTGTGGGCGCAAATGCTTTGTTGATGCCAGAGGTCAGAGGAGAATGGCCAGACTGGTTCGAGTCACACAATTAGCACACACACATTTACCAAATGACAAATTGAAAAAGAGCAAAAAAAAAAAACGTGTGAAATCCCGGTATTGAATAGAATGCCTAGGAAATGTATAGAATGCCTCATTTTTTTGAGGCAAAGTATGAAATATCAGTTTTTTTGTAAAGATTTTGCATACGTTTGCACACTTTCCTAGGCATTATATAGAATGACAAGTATTATTTAGGTAAAGTGTCAGAAGGGCACAACAAAAGCCTTTATTGATCATTATGTATTGATTATTGATTGTAAAAGCGCTATAGAAATAAAGATTATTATTATTATGTGCTCACAACTAGGTCCAACGTTGCAATGTTACAATATTTCCCTAAAAACTTACTAAAATGTATAAAAATGTAAAAAAAATGTGTTCCTACATCAGAGGCCTCCCAAAACAATATCTAAGAGGTAAAAAAAATGTTTTCCAATTTTTTTTCTATATTTGGGTCTAACGGGGTTAAAGTGGAAGGAATACAAAATAAAGCATATGATGTTCTTACCGAAAAACAATGACAGCAGAACTGAGATCACTTGTCTATTGATGTGGTAGTGGAAACTTTTTTGGCAATATGCTGTCTTATAATAAACGTTCAACACATGTTTAGATCACCATCATCAAACATTGACCCAAGTGCCACTGCCAACATTAGTGGCGGGAAAAATGGCGGGGGTAGGCCAGTTATATACTTTGCCGCACAGCAGATTGGCACTCTAAGACACGGTGGCACAGTAGGTAGTGCTGTTGCCACACAGCAAGAAGGTCGCTGGTTTGAACCTTGGCTGGGTCAGTTGGCATTTCTGTGTGGAAGTTGCATGTTCTCTCTGTGTTCGTGTGGGTTTCCTCCGGGTGCTCCGGTTTCCCCCAAAAGTCTGAAGACATGTGGTACAGGTGAATTGGGTAAGCTAAAAATGCCCGGAGTGTGTGAATAACAGTGTATGGGTGTTTCCCAGTAATAGGTTGCAGCTGGAAGGGCATCTGCTGTGTAAAACATATGCTGGATAAGTTGGCGGTTCATTCCGCTGTGGCGACCCCAGATTAATAAAGGGACTAAGCCGAAAATGAATGAATGAATGAATGAATGAACCAAAATATATGACCTATATTAACTGAGAAATGGATTAAAATTTAGATTTTTTCAAAATGGGGTGTGTTTATTTATGTTTAGCACTGTATGTACATACATACTCATATTTACACCACTTCAGCATCATACTACTGTGGTTAGTTTTACTGCCTATTTTTTGTTTTTGGATGAAGTCCATTTAAAAAGTAAAAGCACATCTTTCACCACTCATTACATGAACTGTGGAAAATACATCGAGTACTTCCAGCAACTTAAGCTCAAAGCCATTTCTGGAAACCTGCACAGTGGTACAGGGAACTTTAGGATTACGAGGCGATAACATCTTGTGCTTTCTCGAGGAAGTGAAAAGCACTTCTGGATTTTCCAAAGTGTTGCACTTGGCAAATGGCCTGTAAAATCTCCCTTGTCATGTCAGACTACTGTACACTCAATCTGAGCAACACACACTGACACAGTGGCAAATATCTTAATATTATAGGCCCTGTGAGACGCAGGCTTTTGTCATAGCAGGGAAAGGATCTGTGCTTAGCACCGAGAGCTTTTCAGATGCTGAAGTCAAGCCAAGTCTGGAGGGAAGCCTCACGTCAGGTTCATTTGAAGGTGCATCAGGTAAAATGCTGTCGACTGGAATTTTAAACACACTGTATATTGCATTTAATGAGGTCAACAAAGTCTTTTAAAAGCAACAACATTTGTAATCCCCAACAAATCGAGTTGCTTTTCGCTATTTATTTTCCCATTCAGATCGACAGGCACATCATCATGTCAACACATACGCTCTTGATCAAGTGAATTAGGACTGCACAATATTGGGAAAATTCTGATATTGCGATATTTTATTTTTCTGCGATAAATATTGTGATATAAATACACAGGATAGTTTCACAGGATGGTTTGAATAGCACTATTTGATAGTTTTATGGGGAGTTTAACAGTATTCAGGTACAGAAACCTGAATACTGAATACCATTTTTATTTAGTTTTGTCTCATTTCCAGTCCAAATATGAAAAAATTTATAGAGCAAGTAAAAATATTATTGTTTTGTTTTCATCATCAGAAGAAATTAGTAAAAAATTAAGAGTTTTTTCTTAAAACAAGCAAAATAATCTGCCATTGAGGTAAGTAAATAATCTTGTTTTGCTTTGAAGTGTAGATATTTGGACTAGAAACAAGACAAGACTTTTTTTTGTTGTTGCATAAATCATATAAATTCTGTATAAATACAGTAATTTAATACAACTCTGTAGCTCCTCAACTATAATTCAGACTTAACATTGCATATCTTTGTAATGTGACTATTGCAGATGCGCACATGGCGACATCAATGCTAAAACGATATGTTTAGGTTTTGTAATCAGATTTGGTTTTATACACATTGGATGGATTCTAAAACCTAGTTTGCCTACTGCATACAATATGATACAATATGATATGATATAATACAATACAAAATTTGTTTCTTTAGCACATTTAAAGCACCTGCTGTTGACCTCTCCAGCTAGGGGTGGGCGATATGTCAAAAATATTATACAAATTTTGATATAAATCTCACAATTTGTTTTCCAGGGAAATCAAGATTCATGATTTAATCGTACTTCTTTCTGATGATTCCTTATAGCTACATGGTAACAAAATCTAAAATAACAAAGAATGGTAGACACTTAAGAAAACGTGGGAAAAGATAAAAATCTTTGTCATATATATACACACAAGTAGCAGTGCAATATGGCTGTATATCAGCATTGGTGGGAGGCATGCGTTGGCACGATGCCGCAGGTCTTAGTGTCCCACCAGTGATGGTATACAGCCAAATCGCACTGCTATAAATGTGATATTGTGTTTAAACAACAGTTTGATTACATAATCCTGTATATAAAAAAGAAAATTAAACACAGAGAGTCTAAATATCCTTTTGTATTAGGAACTATTTTCTTCCGCCTTTCATTCACATCTGCAGCTGATGTCAGAACAGCAGAAACCATTGCTAATTCACCATTGTCATTTTAGATATAGTATTTGAATAATTCTCTAGCGTAATATCTAAAGTGATGACAAAACAGGTGATTTTGCGGAAAAGAACAACCAAAAAGTAACTCTAGGTTAAACTAAAGGTGTTTCCCAACCCTGTTCCTGAAGGCACACCAACAGTACACACCTGAATCAAATCATCAGAACATTAGAAGAGACTTGAAAACCTGAAATGAATGGTTCAGATAAGGAAGACATGCAACAAAATGTACTTTTGTGGTGTGCCTCAAGGAACATGGTTGGGAAGCACTAGTCCAGCGAATAATTGTGAACAAATATAAAAAAAAGGTTTTAAGGCTTTATTAACACCAAATGGATAGTTGACCCAAAAATCTAAATTCTGTCATCGCACACCCCTATTTCCAGCATAACTACATACAATCACATAGACAAAAATCCAGCAGACAACTAAACATTAAAAATCAGATACCTCTTATCAACTGATTATTTAATATACATTGGAGGAGGGTTCCATAGTCGGGCATCTACTAAAAAGGCTCTTTTATTTTTAGATTTTGATCTCTGTATTGCAACATAAAGAGTCATCTGATTCCAATATATCAAGTTGCTTGCATTTTTATACAAGCAACTTGATATCCAAGTTGCTTGGATTTATTCTTGTATACAGACCTAAATATTTAGCAATATATTTTAGCTTTAAAAACCATCAAAAGAGCCTTAAATCCAATGATAAATACTATAGATAACCAGTGTAAAGAAGCCAAAACTGAATTCTCTTTCTTCTTTTTGCAAATTGCCTATAAATTAAGAACTACAATAATCAATGCATAATGAATCGAACGCATGAATAATGGGGTCCAGATCATTAAAAAAATAGAACTCCACGTATGAAAAGGATGTGTGGTATAATGTATGAAGCATGCATATGAAATTACACCATATATGTTACTGATTTGAAGCAGACAATATATGCAGCACCTCTATGCATCATATAATAACACAGGAAGATTTACAAATGATTTTAATAGAATCTGCCATTAGCGTGTTCATTTATTCATTCATTCATTCATTCATTCATTTTCCTTCGGCTTAGTACCTTTATTCATCAGGGGTCGCCACAGCGGAATGAACTTATCCAGCATATGTTTTATGCAGCGGATGCCCTTCCAGCTGCAACCCAGTACTGGGAAACATCCAAACACACTCATTCACACACATACACTATGGTCAATTGAGCTTATTTAATTCACCAATAGCGCAAACACAGGAAGAACATGCAAACTCCACACAGAAATGCCAACTGGCCCAGCCGGGACTCAAACCAGCAACCTTCTTGTTGTGAAGTGACAGTGCTAACCCCTGAGCCACCGTGTCGCCCCCCCCCCCCATTACCGTGCTGTTAAGGATGAATTTGTCAACTTTTATCCATATCCTTAATAGCAACACACACATGAAAGATAGGACAGAAATTGAATATACATAACCTACAGTATGACAAATATAATAAGACTGGAAGGTCAATACATAGAGTAAGTGGAAACAACACTAGATGACATCAGTGGAATTGGACACCCTGATCATGTAATCTTTCGATGGGGTTTTGAGGAAGTTGAGAAAAAGACCCCTGTAGTTGTTTTCTTACCCCCACTGACCTAAACAACATATTTCTTAATGTTTGGGAGTCAGGGCCGAATAAATAACAGCCGCCACAAAAACAACATCCATCCTTCATGGCAGCCAGATCACTAGGATTTATTTCATTTCAGAAATAGACATACACATCATTTACTAGGTCATCCAACTTGGTCGGTTTAGAGCTTAAAGTAAGAGTTTCATGTCAAAGGTTTTTGCTGTCCTTGCTGTTTAAAGAAAACAAGCAGCTTTTTGTTAGTGTTTTTGTATTCATTTCACTTTTTTATTGTAATGGAGTCAGGGAATAGCTTGTGGTGAAATTGTTTCCGTTTTCAGATGTCTACATTTTCACCCATCCACACTGACACGGAGCAGCAGGGCTCGAAAACTCCGGTGTATTGTGGACAGATGGCGTAACCGTAGCAAAACTTATGCGTTTTAAAACTAAAACGTATTAGTGTAAACGGGGCCTAAAAGACAGAGTCTGTCATGGTATGGAGTTATGTCAGTGCCCATGGCCAAGGTAACTTGCAATTCTGTGATGGCACCATTTTTGCTGAAAACTACATGGAGATTTTGAAGCACATGCTGCTTTCTTTTCCAGGGACGCCCATGCATATTTAAACAAGACAATGCAAAACCACATTCTGCACACATTTCAAAGTCCTGGCTGCGGAGGAAGAGGATACAGGTAATTCCTGACCAGTCTCCAATAAAGAATCTGTGGCAATGTGGGACAATAAAAAACCCAGTACAGTTGCCCACCTTAAGACTTGTTTAGAGGAGGAATGGGACAAAATTACACCTGAAACACTTCATCACTTGATGTTTTCAGTTCCTAAACATCTTTTCAAGAGTTCCCACTTAAATATGCTTAGCATTTAAGCAGGTTTGGCATGCTGTCCCGGGAGAGAACCCTGAGCTCGGAGATACTTGAGCTCAAGGCTCCCGCCCGGTCAAAAAGCATATCAGGGGATCCGAGATCAGGTAGGTCTCGAGAGCTCCCCTTAGAAAAAGGGAGGAAAAGGAGGAGATGGGGTGGAAGGGGGGGTTCTTCCAAAACGAAGATAGAGCAGTAGGGAGAAAATGATCCATATATAGTAAGCTTGGATCGTTCTGATTGGATTATTACTGATTACAGATGAGAAGCCAGACGTGCTCAATCATATCACGTGCTCCTCTCGAAATTAGTTTGTGAAACTTTACTTAAGTGATGTGAAAATTAATGGCAACATTACAAAGTGGTAAATGCTTTATGGTTCCAATATAAAAAAAAGTGTTGCAAGCCAACCAAAATTTTATTAGAAATCACTTCAGAAATACTAAATTATGTGCATTTATGGTACATAAAATATGAAGCATGCCAAAAAAATGGCACAATTAGTAAGTGAAATTCACACATGCTAAAAAGAGTTCTACATGTTCTCACTGTATACGTGGTATGATATCAGATACAGCTAAGACACTAATATACATGTAACTTAAGAGAAATGTAATTTTATATTTGTCCCCCCTCTAGAAATACACATATGATAAAACGTACACAGATAAACAAACAACACACATAAATGGCCATGTCTTTACAGAGAGACACAACATCTCAGTAACCCGAGAGTGTAAGATTGATCAGTTTTGCTGCTAAAATGCTGCATGTGGCTAAAGCATATGCAGAGTATACAGCCATCTATCTTCTGTTTCCTATTGGCAAATGTGGCGGCACCTGTGCTATACATCATCAGTTCCTCTTGGGTCCCACAGCTCATCACGTCTGTTGAGACTTTCTGCAATTCAATTCCAGTCCAGTGCATATATTACACTGATAGGAAGATTTACTTTTTTTTCTAGGAGAGAGCGAGAAAAAAAGTGTTCACACGCAATATTTGGCCACAAAATGCAAGCTTGGTGGTTGCTAAGCTGTCAGGTGGATTACTGGTCTCCTTGTTCAAGTAACCAGTCTGAGATTATTAAAGCTTTATGATGCGGTGCATTGTTCTGCTGTGGTTGTAGAGGGGTAGACAAAATCAGCAACAATACAGAGGTACCAGGTGGCATTTAAGTGATGTTTAGTATATATCAAGAGGTTTATAGTGTAACAAGATCATTTTCCTTACACCATTACACCATTAATAACCTGAACAACTGATACATTGCAGAAGGAATGTGTGCTTTTTACAATGTACTTTCAGCCACAGATCACTGCTTGTTGGATATGATATTTTTTTTTCTGACCATTCTCTGTAAACCCTAAATATTTTATACTCTTATGTTATGAATACTCACAAACCAGCTTGTCAGACACCAAAAACCATGTAACTTTCAAAGCCACTTAGGAATAGTTTATCCAAAACTGAACATTCTTCCTTCACTTTAGCCACAGCCATATCACCCTGCAGCCCAAGACCGGTTACTCACTAAACCTAAGCAGGGCTGAGCCTGGTGAGTACCTGGATGGGAGACCACATGGGAAAACTAGGTTGCTGTTGGAAGTGGTGTTAGTGAAGCCAACAGGGAGTGCTCAACCTGTGGTCTGTGTGAGTCCTAATGCCTCAGTAAAAGTGAAGGGGACACTATACTGTCAGTGGGCACCGTCTTTCGAATGAGACATTAAACCGAGGTCCTTACTCTCTGTGGTCATTAAAAATCCCATGGCATTTCTCTTAAAGAGTAGGGGTGTAACCCCGGTGTCCTGGCCCTCAATCGGCCCTTATGATCATAGCCTCCCAATCATCCCCATCGACCAAATTGACTCTATCCCTGTCTCTTCGCTCCACCAGTAGCTGGTATGTGGTGAGCGTACTGGTGTCGTTGTCCTGTGGCTGCCGTCGCATCATCCAAGTGGATGCTGCACACTGGTGGTGGTGTGGAGAGACAAACCCCCCCATGATTGTGAAGCGCTTTGGGTGTATGGCCATACACAATAAATGCCCTGTATAAATACACATTACATTACATTACATTACTTCACTTAGTTACAAAACTATAAGAGTTTCTTAACCATTGAATTCCATAGCATTTGTTTTTTTTTCTACTATGGAAGTCAATTTTTACAATATTCAAAATATCTTCTTGTGTGTTCAACAGAAGACAGAAAATCATAAAGATTTGGAACCACTTCAACTGGAGAGAGTAAAAAGTAAGTAAATTTTCAATTTTGGGTGGACTATCCCTTTAAAAGGGCGGTCCAAAGTGTATTTCTAAGGCTTGGTTGTGTTTATAAGATGCAAAGCAATGTGTGCTTATGCTTCATTTGTAAAAAAAAAAAAAAAAAATCACATTATTTTTTAATATACTGTATCTTACTTGTATACATTATATACAGCTACTCTGCTAACATGAAAACAACTGTCATATTTCCTAGTTCCTACGAAAGGCACGCCCTCAAGAGGCTCTGATTGGTCAGCTTACATAATGTGCTGTGATTCGCGGATCAGCTCTACAAGCACACGCTTTACCTCTGCTGTGTAAATGGTGTCAGTCAGAGTAGCTGTTAGCAATATCAGTATCAGCTTGAGCCTTAATCAGACAGAAAATGAAAATGATGAACCTCATGCCTGCTCTCTAAAATAAAATCTGACAGTCTGTAGACGCATGTACCACAAGAACCGCGTGCGTGCATGACCGATGTTTATTATTCTTTTTCTCTGATGCTTGAATTAACACACACACACACACACACACACAGACACACACACAGACACACACACAGACACACACACACACACACACACACACACACACACACACACACACACACACACACACACACACACACACACACACACACACACACACACACACACACACACACCCACACACACACACACACACACACACACACACACACACACACACACACACACACACACAGACACAAGAAACATTTATGTCCCATATATGTCAGAAACATGTTAGAAATGTTAGAAACATAAATGCCAAAAACATATATGTGAACATATATGCCAGAGACATATATGGCACATTTATGTAAAAAACACATAATGTATGTCCCATATATGTCAGAAACATGTTTCATATATGGCATAAACATAAATGTCACATACATGCCAAAAACATATATGTCCCCTACATGTATAGCATAAAAGTCCCATATAAGTCAGAAACATATATGGTGACCTTAGAATTATAAGGTTCTATCTGACATTTTTGTCAAAATTGAGTTATTGACATATTAATTGGCAACTTATTTACATTATGGGATGTTTTTTTATAAGTTGTTTACATTAAGACTTTTTTATTTAAAAAACAAATGTTACACACATACTGTTTGCTATAGAGTGCAAACATTTTGAAGCTCAATATCTCAAAATCATTCAGAACGCAGATAGAACCTTATAATTTCAAGATGACAATATGTCTACATAAATGCCAGAAACATATATGTCCCACATATATCAGAAAATATATGTCCCCTACATGTATAGCACATATAAGTCCCATATGTCAGAAATATATATGTCCATGAATTTAAAACACCTATATATCCCATATATGCCAGAAAGATATATGTGACATATATGTTTCTGACATATATGTCACATACTGTATATGTCAGAAACATTCATGTCACATATATGTCAGAAACATATATGTCCCATATATGCCAGAAACCTATATGTCACATATATGTCAGAAACATATATACCCCATATATGTCAGAATGATGAATGTCCCATATATGTCAGAAGCACATTCATTCATTCATTCATTCATTCATTCATTCATTCATTCATTCATTCAT
>CAIGQZ010032997.1:8642218-8655406 GCA_903798205.1 Danio tinwini
GATTGATCAATTAATTGGGATGAATGGATAGGGATGTATAGATTGTGATAGATAGATTGAGGTGGATGGGTTGGGATGTATTGGGATTGTTGGATTGAGATGTATGGATGGATGAATTGACTGGATGGATGGATCAATGAATTGGGATGGATGGATAAATGTATAGATGTAGATTGGGATTAGATGGATTGAGGTAGATGGATCGGGGTGAATGGACAGATGGATGGATTGAGATAGATGGATTGATTAATTGGAATGGATACAGGTGGATTGGGGTGGAGGGATGATTAGGATGGTTGGATGGATTGGGATGGATGGATTGGGATATATGGATTGATTGAGATGGATTGATTGATTGGGATGGGTAGATGGATGACATGACATAAAACACCTGTAAATTAATTAAATAACATATTTAGTTACTTTTTGAAGAAGTATTGCAAGATTACTCAAAAGTACCTTTTCCCAACACTAAACCTATCATACTTTGTATTGACCATTAAAACATGGCTGGCCAAATATCTACAGGACATAAAACCTTCACAGTCCAGCTTATTAAGATCATGGGTCAAATGTGAACGATAGAAGCAGAGATGTATGGCAGAGCACTGATTAAACAGGCATTTATAAAACCGCTCTGTTCCAAACATGAATTATATAACCAAACAAAGTTCAGCGTGGGAAGGTCAGATGAATAATGAATCACGCTGCTCCTCTGGCATGAAAAAGAAACCTGGTTTACGTCCTATTTAGTGGCGTCATCAACAAACGCACACACGATACACACCAGTCAATCTTGATCTAACCATGTTCAACATTGATCCTCAGTGCAACTAATGGCAAAACAACAAAACAACCGTGCATTGTCTGTCTGCAAACACTTTGTTTTGTGTGTGGATGAGCATTCGAGCATGTCAAGCCTTTTTGATGTTTACAGAAAATGAGACGCTCTTAACTGATGCCCTGTGTATGGATGGTGGAGTCGCATTCAGGCTTTTTGGAGACGACAGAACAAATGGAATTATTTATTGAAGTAAAATATTTATTTGCGTTCACAGTGGCTTGTCACATTGCATTCAGCAGAACGCCAGGGTGAGCTGTTTACAAAAGACACCAGTCTGCTTATGTATTAGCACACTCAGTGGTGGACAAAATACACAAATTATAAGGCACTCGAGTAAACGGACAGATACCCTGATAAAATATTACTCCAGTAGAAGAAGCAATTCCTCGTTTTCAATATTACTGGAGTCAAAATACAACACTACTTGATTTTTACTTTACTCAAGTATTAAAAGTACTTACGGATTAATGTTTATTGTGCAAGAAAACTGAATACTCTGGTAATGTAGCAATTAGTCCAAATGAAGGCAAGTGTAGGAAACCAAATGCAGTTTATTTACCAAAAGTAATCAAATACCAACAAATTAAAACTTAACATTAGTTGACGTTTCAATATTGTGTCAAGATCCTGAACTGCAGATGTTTCAAAGCATTGCTCCGATGCATTTCAAAACACCCAGGTCACGATTTCAAAGGATTGGTCAAATTTGCAAGTGTTTCGAGAACTGCCATATATGGTGAATCTGCGTTTAATTGACAGGGTCAGAGACAAAAGTGGTATTGCAACTATGAGCATCCCAAGGTTGAATCCTAGCTTGTACAAAAATGTATTTTAATAATGTTATTTTTTACAACCAAAACAACAGATATTTATTAACAAATAGTTCAGTCTACGGTAGCTGAGAGAGCTTAACATGCTACAACTTTTGCAACCACGCAAACATGCGTTTTGAGAATTTGCATCTAGTTTTGTTATATGTCTTTGCGTTGTGAGGCTTTTTAGTGCGTATGTTATTTGTGTTTGCATTGATGATTTGCATGTTTTCTTACGTTTCAGCATGTTAAGCTCTTTTGGTCACCATATCATTCGGATGTCAGAACGATAATAAAACAAAACAATGAGCAATAAAAATACGAATTTTTATACATTCACCAGTCACTTTATTAGGTACACCTTACTAGTACCAGGTTGAACCCCCTTTGGCATTCAGAACTGCCTTAATCCTTTGTGGCATAGATCAATAAGGTACTGGAAATATTCCTCAGAGATTTTGGTCCATATTGACATGATAGCATCATACAGTTGCTATAGATTTGTCGGCTGCACATCCATGATGTGAATCTCTCATTCCACCACATTACAAAGGTGCTTTATTGGATTGAGCTCTGGTGACTGTGGAGGTCATTTGAGTATAGTGAACTCATTGTCATGTTCAAGAAACCCATCTGAGATGATTCGTGCTTTATGACATAGCACGTTATCCTGCTGGAAGTAGCCATCAGAAGAAGGGTACACTGTGATTATAAAAGAATGGACATGGTCAGCAACAATACTCAGGTTAGCTGTGGTGCTGACATGATGCTTAATTGGTACTAAAGGGCACAAAATGTGCCAAGAAAATATCCCCTACACAATTACACCACCAGCCTCAACCGTTGATACAAGGCAGGATGGATCCATGTTTTATGGTTGTTGTCGCCAAATTCTGACCCTATCATCCGAATGTCACAGCACAAATCGAGACTCATCAGACAGCAGATCATCTTGACCATGTCTATATGCCTAAATTTATTAAGTTGATGCCATGTGATTGGCTGATTAGAAATTTACATAAGTAGTTGGACAGGTGTACCTAATAAAGTGCCCAGCGTATGTATGACTAGCATTAGAACCCACTATTACAGTCAGAAACACTAACCGCTTCACTAAACCGTGTAAGGTATAATTTCTCAATTTGCCTAACTGTTTATTTGTTGAAGTTGTTTTAGAGCAACACCTAAAAATGACAGACTAAGCCAAAAGAAAAATAAAAAAATGAATGAATAAAATAATAATGATAATAGTAATAATAATAATAATAATAATAATAATAATTAATTCATTCATTTTCTTTTAGGCTTAGTGCTTTATTAATCTGGGTTCTCCACATTGGAATGCACCGCCAGCTGCAACCCATCACTGGGAAACACTCATACACTTCCATTCACACTCATACACTACGGACAATTTAGCTTACCCAATTCACCGGTAGCATGTCTTTGGATTGTGGGGGAAACCAGAGCACCTGGAGGAAACCTATGCGAACATGGGGAGAACATGCAAACTCCACACAGAAATGCCAACTGACCCAGTTCGAGGTTTAAATCAGCGACCTTCTTGCTGTGAGGCGAGAGCGATACCCACTGCGCCACCATATATTATTATTATTATTATTATTATTATTATTATTAACTCTACAATAAAGCTAAAAGCATTGAGCTTTACATCACATTTAAACAACATTTATTAATAAATAATTTTAATTCAAAATTATATGGTTAATTATAAATATATTTATTTGCTCAAATGTGACAACATCTTCTAAGGCTCACCATCCATAAACATCCTAGGACATGAAGTTCCTCAGGGTGCTGTTGTGCATAAATTATTTCCAAGCATGATGCCTGTGTACGCTGACATGTTATCGGTGAGTCTTTAGGCTGTAAGATTAATCTGCATGCATGAACCTAACAGGATTTGAAAAGTTAGAGCTGTCAGCCACATGCCAGACAGACAACAATAAAGCTCCAGAACGTGCTCATATAACAGTATGCCACAAATAATAGCCCACATCACACACAAAAAAAAGCCAAACGGGAAGATGCATTAAAGCGACGCAGAGGACAAAAAGGTGACAATTACAGGATGCTGAGTGACTTTTGCCATCTGCAAGCTGAGCTGCGAGAAGACACAAAGGACTCCGAGCCAATGTGAGCATGAAGCTTGTAAATGTGCAATTAAGTGGCAAATGGCTCTTGTGTGGGGAAGCATGATGGAAATTGAGGCATAACACAGATTCTGTGGACCGTTCCAGGAGAGAATAGGAAACCGGCTGCAGAGTCTTTCTCCTGCATGCAACAGTCAGTAGTTTAGGATTTGTCGCATCTTAAAAAAAATACCTAGTTTGTTTGTGCAAGCAGCTTATTGTGCCCTCTAGCTGATGTGGAAATAATGGCAGCGTTGGGTTCTGTGTGTCGTCATGAGATTATGTGTGACCTGCGTAACCAATCAAAATGTAGATACATGTAGACACAGTGTGTGGAATTATTAGTAGAGCTTAGATTGGGCACAAAAAATTTAACCCAACCCTATACCTGAGCGTGTGCAGCATGCGTTACAGTATAACCCGACCCGGTTCGACACATTAGCTGACTGTAATTATGAGCCCAAGTCTGATTTAAACCCGACAAATTTTTACTATGTGGGTCGTTATAATAGACGTTCTCAGCTACAATTCTGAGTTGTTTGAAGTACAGAAATGAGTTCAAATTGATGTTAATAAATAATGCAATAAGGATGAAGCATGTAAACTGAGGGCATGGAGACAAAAAGGACATTAAAGGCTGACTATCATCCTTTCTGCATGGCAAGCCTGATTCATGTGTCTGTTGATCATGGAAGTCCTTGTTTTTTTGCCATCATTACGCCTCTTTCACACCGCACACACAAGCAGAGCATGGCTATTTTTTGGCATCCATGTTAACAGATTGTAGCTTTCATACTGTATGCAGAAGCAGTGAGTCAGTGCTTGATAGCTACGCTCCTAGCTTAGCTACATTTCTCAGTAGCGTGGCGGTAGCGTCCCTACTTTCTATATCAAATAGCTTTTCAGTCTCAAAGCTATTTTTTTAGTCAAGTAGCGGATCAACAAGTGACAGCACCGACATTCACAGAGCTGTGAAGCCGATGTTTAGCCGATGAACCATATCCATATGATGGCGAGAATTACAATTTCTCCCCTTACTGTTTTATGGTGGTCGACAACAAACCTTTTGATGCGTTACTGCCACCTCTTGCTCTTGTCAGAGATGTCACCAATCAACTAGGCTAACATGAGAAATTTGCTTGAAGGAGGAGTTATTTGTGAAGCAGGACTTCTCTTGACCATACATCGAGAAGATGTTAAGATGCAATAATACTGATGCTGTGCCCTAAAAATACTTTAGTAATTTATAATAAGTAAAGTTCTATAAAGTACTAATGTTTTTTGAACCACACAATAGTGAAGTACTCAAATTAATTTCTATTTTTTTATTAAATATACATTTTAACAGCTGGTTTTATTGGGTTTCTTTGTTTTCTTTTTGCTGTTATATACTATGATGTGTTTCTGTTTAGTATAGCATATTATCTGCAGTAAATAATTAAACTGAACAATTCTGCCTCATATGTTTCATTGACAGTTTTATTGATCAATAGGATATGATTGACTTGGATTTAAGTTGCTCCGATTTAGAAATGAAAATGACAAAACTAGCTTAGATGTAGCTAAGCTACTTTTGCCAAGTAGCTTTTAGCTTAGCTTGCTACATTTCCCAGAGGGTAGCTTTTAGTGTAGTTAAGCTACATTTTAAGTAGAGTAGATAATAGCTTAGCTCACTACATTTTTTAAGTAACTTGCCCAACACTGCTAGATAGATAGGTAACTAGATAGAATATATAGAGATAGATTGATCTGAGCAACAGCCGTCGATCAGCTGCACGCTGCAGACGCTGACGGTGTAAAAGGCAAACATGAGCAAATGGGGAATAAAGGGGATGAGCAAATCTTACTAAATTGTACGAATGAGGATCTGGGAGGGAGGTCAATCCTGCCTCTCTCTGATCCCTGGAGTTCTGGGGTGGCTGGGGAAATTCAAAATTGACCCAAAACCGACCATTAAGATTGGCTAGGATTGGCAATGATAAAAGTGATTCGACCAGTATACTAAGAGCTGCGGAAAACTAAAAACATTTCAAATTGTACAATCGTCATGGTGGCTCAGTGATTATCAGTGTCGCCTTACCGCAAGAAGGTCGCTGGTTCGAGTCCTGGCTGGGCCAGTTAGCATTTCTGTGTTGCATGTTCTCCCCGTGTTCGCGTGGATTTCCTCCAAATGCTCCGGTTTCCCCCACAGTCCAAAGACATGTGGTACAGGTGAATTGGATGAACTAAATTGGCTGTAGTGTATGAACGCAACAGTATATGGGTGTTTCCCAGTACTGGGTTGCAGCTGGAAAGCATCCACTGTGTAAAATATATGCTGGATAAAGTTGGCGGTTCATTCCACTGTGGCAACCACTGATGAATAAAGGGGCGAAGCCGAAGGAAAATGAATGAATGAATAATTTGTATGAATTTGTAAAATCTCATTCATTTAGTTTTCATTCATTCATTTCCCTTTGTCCCTGATTATCAGGTTTCACAACAGCGGAATGAACCACCAACTATTTTAGCATGTTTTACACAGTGGATACCCTTCCAGCCACCCAGTACTGTATTATGTGTTTCCCCCATACACTCTCGCATTCACACATACACCATAGCCAAATTAGTTCATTCAATTCATTTATGTTGCATGTCTTTGGACTGTAAAGGAAACCGGAGCACCCAGCGGAAACTTTTTTTGTTACATTTTTTTTTATACATGTATATTTGTGTATATTTTTTTATACATGCGTATATTTATACATGAAATTCTGGATGTAATGAAGGATGACGGTGTGTAGGGGATGAAATCTATAATCTATAAAACTGAAACATAAAAGGAACATTCTGAGAGGTCTGCATGTATTCGAGTTTCTTGGCATAGCTACTTTATCCCTTTTGATCACAAACAAGTTGGAATCCACAGAAAAATGCCTGCTGTTTTTCACACCGCCTCCTGCGTGTCAGATCCTGATGTCTGACATCAAAATGGTACAACGCAGCCCACAAGTAGCTACTTTGATTTTGTCCCCACGAATTACCAATAAAATGACGGACAAAATGCCAACATATAAATAGTAGCTGTCAAAGTAACCCAGGATTAGCATGATTGATATGATTTTCCAATGTCATTTCCCAGGCCTAAATGGTGACCATTCAATAGCCATCTTAAGTCAATAACCCAAGCACACACACACACACACACACACACACAAAAAAATAAGTTTGTGTGCTCATAAAGAAAAAGTTCCCACTGCAATAGGAAACAATTTCTGTGTGAATTCCAGGCAGAACATAATAAAGATATGCAGTGAAAATTTTATTAAATGAAGGAGACAGTTATGCACTATAGTTGATCAATTATGCAAAAAAAAAAGATTCCTATGATTTAGAGGCGTAAGCCACCTCATGCTGTGGGATTTTTAATAAATCTATCAGATTGTAACATGTCAGACTGCATGAACATAATTCCCCAGGTTTGAAATTATCGCGCTGATTGCATCATAAGACTATTGGTTCTTGTATTGGTTGCTTATTGGCGCTCCTGTTGGTAGAGCTTAGATTGGGCCCAAAAAAATAAACCCGACCCTACTCGAGAACATGCACCTTGTGTCCGAGCCCGACCCGGTCCAACACATTAACTGTAATTATAAGCCCGAGCCTGGCTATTTTTTAATACGTGGGCCCATTTTTTTGCTATCACCTCTTTCACACTGCACGTGCGAGCAGAGTGTGAGCAGCGCATGTTTTTTTTTCTGCGTCCATGTTAACAAATTAGAGCTTTCATACTGCATGCAGAAGCAGTGCGTCAGTGTGGAGCGTGAGCAGAGCTGAAGCAGCAGTGCCGCGATCATTTGGTGCTGGGTCTATTTTTGACACTACTACCGCTCAATTAAAGTAACAGTGCATTGATAATTACCAAAACACACTGAATGGCAGTAAAATGTAGCAATTTTACCCAATAAATGCATCCATAAGATTCACAGATTTTTATGCACTGCTTCTGTTCTACATAGACGCTGCATATGCATTGCTAAACTTCTGCTGGCAGGGGCCGTGTGAATGTGTGCCAGTGGAGGAGACGCTGTTGCAGGAGGTACAGCGTTGCTGCACATGACACGTGTTGTAAATTGTGCAACTTTGTAGACCCACACGTGTTGCTTAGGCTGGCTTAAATACTCTAAAATAATATTTCAAATTATGGCATAGCTCTCCACCCAATTGGGTTAATTTAAGGATGGGCAAAAATACATTAAAATGTATTTTAAAATAAAATACCAAATACCTCAATTTTAATTGTATCAAAATAAGCTACATAATACAGCAGCCACAAATGTATTAATATAAAATACTGTATTTTGTATTTTGAAAATAGTACAAAATACTTTTACAAGGGAGCATGACATTTCTTCACAAACCTTCAATCAATAGGCATATTTGATCAATCCTCTCACCTTTAAACTGACTTTCTCTTTCATTTTAGCATAAATGTCCTGTCTTAAAGATGATCTCTTAAATCACTGTAAAAACCATGTAATGCAAATAATGAGTTGGCATAAAGTACTATATTTCTTTATTGTGTTTTCATCCAACAATCTTTTAACAATCTTATATTTTAAAAAGGTGATATATGAATTGGTTATTTTATTAATTTTTTTTCAATAAATGATGATTTTTTTGCTAATGAAATCTTCAACCTAAATGTAAAACATGATTTCTGAAAACTACTAAAATCTCCAGTTTTAGTAATTTCCATAAATCATGTTTTTTGTTTGTTTTTACAAGTGTACTCTTAAATGCATATTTAACATAAAACATGATGTCTTAAAAAAATGGAGTTACCTGTTATTGCAAATAAATTCTTCATATACATCCTGCTGCTGCCATGTAACGTGAGTCTGGAGTTTTTGACCAGTCTGTATAGACTGGAGTATTGTTAAATATGGGTCTCATATACTGTATTTTGTGACTGACATACAGTTGAAGTCAGAATTATTAGCCCCCTTTTGAATTTTTCTTTCTTTTTAAAATATTTCCCAAATGATGTTTAACAGAGCAAGGACATTTTCACAGTATGTCTGATAATATTTTTTCTTCTGGAGAAAGTCAGATTTGTTTTATTTCAGCTAGAATAAAAGCAGTTTTTATTTTTTTTAATAACCATTTTAGGTCAAATTTATTAGCCTCTTTAAGCTCATTTTATTTTGATAGTCTACAAAACAAACCATCATTATAGAATGACTTACCTAATTACCCTAACCTGCCTAGTTAACCTAATTACCCTAGTTAAGCCTTTAAATGTCATTTCAAGCTGTATATAAGTGTCTTGAAAAATATCTAGTAAAATATTATTTACTGTCATCATGGCAAAGATACAATAAATCAGTTATTAGAAATGAGTTAATAAAACTAATATGTGTAGAAATGTGTGAAAAAAATATTCTCTCCATTAAACAGAAATTGAGGAAAAAAATAAACAGGGGCTAATAATTCAGGGGGGCTAATAATTCTGACTTCAACTGTATCTTCATTAACTGTACACTGCATCTGCAGATCATCTACTGGCATTTGAAACGACCAGTAAAGTATTGTAGGTATCATAAATGTCGGACCTATTTGTACGTTGTTTGTCTTATTTTCTTGGCTTCACATTAGCAGTCCATTTAAAACTACTATCATGTGTACAGTATACACATTCTCCCAAGTTTATTTCAGTTCCAATTTAACTGGAAGATTCTCAGTTTAACCCCTTAGTGAACACCACTACACAATCTTTAGTTTTATTATTATAAACTTTCTCTGCATTGCCACCTGCAGCACTGAGACTGAGAATGATTATGTGCTGAAGGCTCCACATCCTTTTCTTAAGGACTAATATTTTATTCCATCTCATGTCTTAAACAAAGATGCTGATGCAAAATTGTACACTACACTGCCATTATATATTACTGGTCTGAGCATTTTGCAGTACACTATTTTCAATGATTGTTGATTTTGTTGCCATTTTTGTGCATAATTTCCATCCATACTTCAAGCATTCACCACCTTCTTAATTCATTTTCTGTTCTGATCTCAAGCCTAAGCAAATAACTGAGAAAGCACCAATCAGAGGCTGTATTTTTATGATGTCATCATGTAGACTGTAGTAAAGTTCACGGCCACCTGGCTGCTGAGAAGGAGGCGGAGAACCGACGAACTTTAAAAAAAATATTTATTAATAAAAATATATATTTATTATTATTAAATAATAAAACTAAACCAGAACAAACAGACGGCAGCTCCTCACGGAGACTGCTGTCAAACTGAAAGCAAAAGTAAAACAATATGTCTGGGCCCATCTCTCTCTGGGTCATCTCTCTCTCTCCTCTACCATTGTTCCTTCTCTTATAGTCCAGAGCTCCTTTCGTGGGATTGAAGGCAGGTGCGCGCCACAGGTGTTTCTCATCTGTGGCGGGCCTCGTTTCGCTCCCACGGCTCTCTGCCATGCCACCTCGCCTAATAGACTTCTTACAAAGTATTTTACAGTAATCAAATACAAATTACTATTTCGTATTTAAAATACTTGTATCATAAATACTGCCCTTCCCTTGGCTAATTAAGTAATACATAAAAAAAAAAAAAAAAAAAACACAAATGCTTTATATGCTCGAAGATAGTGGCAAGAAATATTGGGTCAAGTCTGGGCTCAGGCAGAGAACAAACTCTACCAGTTGGACTCTTGTCATAGCTGAAGTTACACAGCAGGAAAGTGTCTAAAATCTAACACTTCCATAAAGTCACTGGAGGAAACAATTGATCAAAAACCACAGATTTGGCCTAGTATTGCAGTAATATTTTAGTACTTCTAAAAATGTGCTTCCGATGGCCAACTAGTGGCTGTAATTGCACAGTGTGGGCAAAACCTTCCAATCTTAAACAATTGATTTGTTTGTTTTAAATCTTTCTTTACTATGGTTAATGATAATTATTTATATTACCAGTGTTGGGCAGTAGCGTCACTACAAATAGTGACTCTACTAGCTTAACTACATTTCTCAGTAGCGTGGCGTAGTTTACTGTAGTAAAGGCTAAAGTATACTATGGTAATTACTATTAGTTCATGATAGTTACTAATGATACTACATTATGTGTAATTCATTAATGAAGAGTTGTAAATATATTGATATATACACAATACAATGCTTATTCCTAAATGTTTCCCTTTACTATAAATTACTGATTTTATTATACAAAACACAAGGTTTTATTAGATTTTTTTATTGGAGTTTTTGCTGTTATATACTATAATGTGTTTCTGTTTAGTACAGCATATTATCTGCAGTAAATAACTTAACTAAATTCTTAATTACTAACTTAATTTGGCCTCATATGTTTCATTGACAGTTTTATTGATCATATAAAAATTATTGTCTTAGATTTAAGTTGCTTTGATTTTAAACATTATAATGCCAAAAATAGCTTAGATGTAGCTATTAGCTTAGCTTGCTACATTTCCTAGAGGGTAGCTTTTAGTGTAGTTAAGCTACATTTTAGGTAGAGTAGGTAATAGCTTAGCTCACTTAATTTTCCAAGTAGCTTGCTCAACACTGTAAATAACTTATTAAATAATCCATTAATTGTATTTTATTAATGTCTACCATTACCCCAACCATCACAATAATGTAATGTAAAATCAACAAATATAATGATGTTTAAAGGAACAAATTATTGAGAAAGATTTTCCAGTACTGTGTTGCAGCTGAAAGGGCATCCGCTGTGTAAAACATATGCGGGATAAGTTGTCAATTCAGTCTGCTGTGGTGACTCCTGATGAATAAAGGGACTAAGCCAAAGAAAAATGAATGAAATTGTCATAGACAAAAAAAGTATTTTTTTTTTTCACAATACTAAATGTGTGTGGTCAGTTTGCTCAGTAGCTCACCTTGTACGGTGTTGTACTTGATGCAGAGCATTTAGGTTTGAGTCCGGTGAAGCAGGGTTTTTACAAAAGAGATAAAAGCAATGTAAAATCAAGGTAAAACTACAAGGTTGAAGTCAACTTTAGCTTTGGAAAACACTGTTGGCTGGGTTTAGCGTCAGTGGTTTTCTGGTCTAGGTAATCATAGACCAGCTTTCTTGTGAACGTACAAGAAAGATGTATATTGGGAATGTATTGTATAACAAAACATACCATAAACATTGCACTTTAGATTTGCAATACTATGGACAGTGCCCTCTAGTGGGATTTTCCATCTAAAATGTGCAGCAAAATCTACCTGGAGCAATGTTTCGCAAAAAAATAGGCTGATACATTTGTATTTACAATAAGCCTAGGCTGTTTTTGGAGATAGTAATCAATGACACATTTTGTGGAAAAAAAAAGTACTTTCCCCTTTAAATTCAGTCTGATTAGTGTATGTTCGCATTTCAGCGCATTTCATTTCGGTAATAAAGTGAATCATTTAAATTCAGAGCATCACATCCATATCAGCAGCTTGTTTAGAAGCACTATCTACAGAAGCGCACTGTCATGAGTCTAATTTCCTCTCCTCATTGTCAGTTTAAGTCTGAAATAACTCAGCAGTAAAGTTTATGTATTATTATTACTTTGTCCAACACAAACTCAGTAATTACTTCTAAAACTTCTGACTGCACATTTGATTTAGAGGAATGTGCTAATTGACCACAGGAACTGAAGAGATAGAACCACACAAACAAACTTTATAGAGGAAATCAAGGCATTTGTAACCATTAAACAACATTTTTAACAACATTTAATTTAATATATATATATATATATATATATATATATAAATGTGTAATGATCTGTCATCATTATTCTTTACAATTGAGTTAAAAAAATATATATATACACACATTTTTCAACCTGAAATGTTATTCATTACCGATTTTCTGTATTTTAATCCAGTGCATCTCCAGGTGAAACAGGATATTTAACAAGAAAATAAATAAATAAATATCCAGAACAGCACATGATTTATGTTGAGATGTTTGGATAATGAAAAAAATGACATTACATGCTTCAGTGAGTCAGATAGTTGGAGGAGAGAAAAGAGAGATCATAGCTGTCGATAAGGGATAACTGGATTATTTTTATTTATTTATTTATTTATTTTATGTTTTTTTTTCTCATTTATTTATTTTGTCTTTTTCGTCTGTGCATTATTATATTCCAGACAGCTCACACTCCAGACTGTTTTGAATACACTCAGGACTGTTTGACAATGCTCAAAGCTAATAATGTAACACTGACTGATCATTTTAAAACATAAGACCTCAATGTACTCCTTTAGTTTTACCTGTATGTTTTTGTTTCAATTCAGAAAATACTATAAACTGATAAATACATTTTATTTAGTGTCTTACATAAGGAAAAAAATAAATAAAAATAAATAAA
>CAIGQZ010032997.1:8655806-8677421 GCA_903798205.1 Danio tinwini
ATATATATATATATATATATATATATATACACTATTAAATGACTATAAAGTTAATTATTATTAAGAGGTTAAATAAATTTAAATCAGCATCAAACTATGGCAGGTGAATGTTAACATTACTTTGATTACACATGAACTTGACTTAGCTTGAGAGTTAGCCTGCCCCAGTCCAGGCTAGTTTCCCAGCATAAGTTTCCAGGGTAACTAAGTTTGAACTATCGTAAATTTGATTTATGAAACCGAATCCGCCATTAATAAACCTGACTTACCAAAATAACCCTGGCTTTTTCTCTAAGCTTGCTTTATGGAATAGCTCCCTGCATGATAAATTGTTTTAGCTATAAAAAACAAACAAGGAATATCAGCTGCTGCTAAAAGTCAACATACTAGTAAAACACATTTAAATACATATTAAAAATATTAAATAAAAACAGCTGCTTTCTTTTAGGCATGATATATACATTTTATACTTAAAATATAAAAAAACAACAACTAAAACATTATATATATTTTTGCAGATGTACAGTTAAAGAATTATTAGCCCTCCTGAATTATTAGCCCCCCTTATGCATGCATATGTATATATGATAACAATTTAATACGTGTTTTCTATAGCATTATTGTGCTGCATACGTGGCAAAGTATCTGCATCTAAAAGTAAACAGGGTTTAATAAATGCTTTTACAAAATAAATGCAGCAACATTTCATAGGAATCTCTTGTGTATTACTTGGTCCACATACAGCAACAAGCAGAGGATGTGCTTATTCTCTTAATGAGTTATGGGTGTGTTTTGAGCATAACGTGATTAAACCAATCAGAGTCTCCCATTCCCTTTGAGAGTCAGATGTGTCTCGTCATGGCGCATTTGCCATTTACATAGGGGACTAAGTGGAAAAACTGAACGCTTCACTAGCGAGAAAACAGTTAAACAGACCATCTGCAGTGCGAGGATATAGAACAAGCCTCCTCCATTCGGCCTCTTTACTTTTACTCCTTTCGGTGATGAGGAAACGGTACTCCACTCCATTGTACGCACTCCACTTAGGACATCCATAAGCCCATATATTTAATTTTGTTTGTTAAGCACAAAGATGTTTCAAAACTATTTCTAAATTCAGTTCTAATTAACTAATAAATGAACAATAATAACAAAGTGTGGTCAAAGTTATAGCCAAACACACATCCTATGCCTCATATGATGATGCAGACGTCTCCAAAACCTGACAGGTGGCCAAATCTAAACTTGTTTTTATTAAAACAAATATAAATATGTATTTAATAAATAATACTGCTAATAATAATAACATTATACAAATGCAAATTGTCATGAATAAACTGAAAAAAGCCCTTAAGTTGAAGAGGACATGTAGGTACTGATTTTTATATTTATGTAGAAAATAATAATTTTTAATTCATTTCATTCATTTAGAAAATAATAACATTTTAATCCTTTAATTATTGTTTTTTGTTAGGATATTTGTTTGCTGTGTGTATTAAGCAATGTGTAAGTGTTTAAGGTGCACAACTAACACGCTTTCTGCTGGACTTTAGATCTGTTTTCAGCTGGTCAATTGTGCAGCCTATTTTAGTTTCTCAAAATAGTAACGTGCCAACAATGCGCCTTAGCACACCTCCATTCTAGACCGGCACATCCATGAGTCCACAAAGCGACACAAATGGATTTGCTATTTAAACAACGTGGCACAAAACATGAAATTTAGGGTTGCGTTGGTCTGAAAATAGCAACAAATAGGACCAAACATGTGTTGTGCCTTATTGCGCTGAGTGTATGATAGGGCCCACTGTCTTTACGTTTGCAGGTAAAGATTAATAGTATATAATCATTTACACATTGAAAACCATACAGATCTATTTTACATTTGTTTATTTTATTTATTTCTGTGACTGAATTCTGTTCTATTTGTATACCTGCTCTACGGAATTTATCTAGGCTTGTCATTTCTTTATTATATTTTATTTATTATATTTTATGCAGATGCACTCATTCCTCATTTATTCCCCCAACAAAGCTATTCAAGTTAATCAAAGTATAGTAATGCATATTCTTGTTTCAGTACTCATTCTTACTATTGAGTGTGCCTGTCCCTTTAAAAGCTGCCTCTTCCTTAAGATTCTGCAGTCTCTCTGCATCTGAGCTTCTTTCACCCTGTCTGTCAAATTCCCTGGGCTTTAACTCATGATTAGCAGGCTGATCAAGCCTCTTCTCTCTCTCTCTATCACACACACACACACACACACACACACACACACAGTTTCTTGTCTCTCGCATAAACACACTGCAAGTGTTCTCATAATCACACTGTAAGCTTCCTGCGCAGGGTTTGGCATTAACAAAATGTCAGATAAATTCCCCTCAAGGCCCACCAGGCTGTTAAATTAAGCACAACATGCAAAAAATGGACCTCTAATGAAGTGCATTAACCTGAGGTAGAGAGTATTCATTTAGTGGCCTGTCTGTGTCTTTACCCCCCTTCTTTCTTTGCAGTCATTTTCTCTCTCTTCACAAAATGGGTGCAAATGCAACAAAAGAAGGGAAGGGAGTGGGGGGAAAATGTTCTAAATTATGGCTCTCGACTCTGAGGCATGTTTTCAAGAAAAAGCAAGGCATAAAAAGCCTTGAAAATGCATTTTTTTTTGTCAGACCAAGTCAGAAGGGCAGTATCTGCTCTGTCCTCATGAGCTATTGTGTGTTGGCAGTTTTGGAAAAGAGATTTTTTCTTTCTCCAGATGCATTTATCTGCTGTTGGATGTGTTGTGGCTGGTAGCGGCGCTGACAGGAGGACAGAGATGTGGAAAGGTTGTCCATCAGTCCTGTCATGGGCTCTTATCAAACACATCTGCCACTGTCACAGTCTACTCAATCTCTCTATCTTGCATTTGGTTTGATCTGCATACTGTAGATAGACATTTTTATCCTTGTGAATAAAAAAATGCACAACAATAAATTTGATTAAACTAACATACATACATACATACATACATACATACATACATACATACATACATACATACATAAGGGTTGGGCGATGTGGATCAATTTGGCATTGTATGATGTCTAATGTGAAACATCGCGATGGACGATGGCATCATCATCGTAGGTGGGGTTGGTTGTTGTTAAATATTAGTTAATTCATGACAAATTAATTAATTGTAGCCTACTGTTTTCACTACCTGACCCACATGGTCTTTGCTTTACCCATAACCAAACTATAAATTAATAATGTTACACAAAAATTACCACCTGTCAATCACTTTTTTTTCGCGGGACTCTGACATGAGGCGGAGTGATATGTGTCATTATAGTGGCTTTTTCCCACAGCTGGTGGAGGAGATGAGAGTTCGTTTGGAGTTCACTGTAATTTGTATTGTGATTAATGATAACTTCCTTATGTTATTTTTATTGCGAGGTAATAATAACAAGTAAAGATGCTAGGGCTCGACCATTTTGGTCACATACAGTATGCGCCTGAAATTTTATGCGACCAAAAAATTTGGAAGCATTTGTGCGAGTGCATAAATTGTTGCTGTGCGACCTGTTTTCACTGCAAAATCCTCACCGCGTGCACGGATTTAGGAGACATTTATGCAGAATGCATCTTTGCACCTAAAACGCCAAAAGCAGCACTCAGGAACAGATTAAAACAGTTGTTATGTGAACTTGCTGAAGTAAAAAAGCCCGCAATGCTTCCCCTGCCTTTGTGCTCTTCTTATTGGCCCACTGCTCTAGAACTGAACGCGAATGGATTGGTTAATATCAGCTGTCAATCACTCAGTCAACGCCTTCTGCCTTCATATGACAGGAGCTACAACCGCGAAAATGTGAAGTGCTGAAGATGAGAAAATGAAAATAACACTGACAAATTTTGTTTTAGAAACCACCTAAAGGTACTAATAATGGCATGTCTTATTAGTGATCATGTGCTGAATGTCAATCCACTAGTTGCACTTTTCCAAGAGTGGATAAAAGACTTCCAGTGGCTTCAAGCCCGCTATGAAAATAACTAAAGCCATTCACTATAAAGTCTGTGGGATTGCGTTTGCAGGTAACAGCTTTTGCCACTGAATCTACACATTTTAAGCGCAAAAGGTACTGTATAATCCTTCATTTAATCCTCACGATGCTATCAGACGTGCAAGCGGCAGCTATATGTAAAATTTAACACAGCTCATGAAAAGACCGTTATTGTTATTAAGATGACATGCAAATAATAAGTTATATATCAATATAAATGTGGGGCAGGGCGATGGATCGCGATGCCGGCTCAGCATCGTGAGGTCTATCGGCCATCGTCTATTGGCCCAACCCTAACACACACACACACACACACACACACACACACACACACACACACACACACACACACACACACACACACACACACACACACACACACACACACCCACACACACACACACACACACACACACACACACACACACACACACACACACACACACACACACACACACACACACACACACACACACACACACACACATACATACATACATACATACATACATACATACATACATACACATACATGACTCCAAAGATAAAAGTCAAGTGGGTCAGATCGATTTTGTATATGCACACACTTTATTAGGTACACCTGTCCAACTGCTCATTAACGCAATATTCTAATCAGCCAATTACTTTGGCATATAGACATGGTCAAGACAATCTGCTGCAATTCATGGATGGGCTACAGCGACAGATGACCACACCGGGTGCCACTCCTGTCAGCTAAGAACAGGAAACTGAGGCTACAATTCACACAGGCTGGTTTCTTGAACATGACAATGAGTTCACTAAACTCAAATGGCTTCCACAGTCACCATATATCAATCCAATAGAGCACCTTTGTGATGTGCTGGAATGGGAGATTCGCCTCATGGATGTGTAGCCGATAAACTGCGTGATGCTATCATGTCAATATGGACAAAAATCTCACAAGGAATATTTCCAGTACCTTGTTGAATCTCTGCCACGATGGATTAAAGACAAAAGGGGTCCAATCCAGTACTAGTAAGGTGGACCTAATAAAGTGGCCAGTGAGTGTATATATATATATATATATATATATGGGTCAGTTGGCATTTCTGTGTGGAGTTTGCATATTCTCCCCGTGTTGGCATGGGTTTCCTCTGGGTGCTCTGTTTTCCCCCACAGTCCAAAGACATGCAGTATAGGAATAAATAAACTTAATTGGCCGTAGTGTATGTGTGTGAATATAAGAGTATATGGGTGTTTCCTAGTACTGGGTTGCAGCTGGAAAGGCATTTGCTGTGTAAAACATATGCTTGAATAGTTGGTGGTTCATTCCGCTGTAGCGACCCCTTATAAACAAGTGACTAAGCCGAAGGAAAATGGATGAATGCATTTGTCATCTACTGTATATTGGCTTTTTTTGCTCCTTGCTTGCATTTAATATACTTCCTATATGTATCACTTTTGTAAATTATATTTAATGCAGATTTTTGCAAATGTTGAGTCTTGTCTTTGAACCACATGACTGTACATATCAATATTTCCAAAGGCTTTATGAAGTATCTGCATCCCATCAGCTTCCATTGACACTCGTTCGGAAGATCTGAATGCAGCGCATTGTCTTCCCTTCATTATGGAGACGATATTTAGTGATTACTCAATAACTCATAAGGAAATTACAAAATTAGTCACGCATTAGAAATTAATTATTGACTACTTTAAAGTGTGAAATTGAAATTTGACAGCAGGAAGGCATTTGGGAATAAAGATGAATAGTAGTGACGCACTGATGTTTAATCTGTTACTGATTCAGAGTCTCTCAATATAACACAAACATGAAAACGAGCAACATGGAATAACAGGGGAAAATTAAATAAGGAAGGGGAAAAATAAACATTTTTAATATACAAAATCTACTAAACGACTAATCTAAAATTAATATTTCCCATATGATTTATTAAACAGTTCAGTGAATATAAATCAGCATACAGGGAAATGTTCACTTTCAAAATGAACACAGTGGCATCAAAGAGTTTGAATTATATGGTATATAAAAAAATTTAATTAAATTCAATAATAATGAAAAAAAAGCTCATTAAACGTAATTAAAATGACCCAATAATTCCACATATGGGGACAAAAATGCCTTTTGTGAGTTGTTCAGTAACAGAAAGAGTACCATCTCTCTAATTTTGTCTGTGTGATCGCAAATGTTCAAAAACAAACAGTTCAAAAACAAAATGTTGCACCATGTCCTAACTACACATGACGCAGAATGCTGCAACGCATGTTAAAAGGAGTTTTTGTTTTAAATCATCATTTGTGAATCCTGAAAATTTAAGTTTGGTTATAGAATGTGTTTGTCACACCCAAAAATAGCAGACCTGTGTATGAATCATAGACTGTAAAAAAGTGGACGTAGTATCCGTGACGTCACCCATAGGTTTCTAAAAAGCGCAAGCAAAGCTACAAGTAGGCGTGGCCAACCTTCGCCATTTTGTTTGTGCTTCATCATGCCAACTGGGGGTTACCCAAAAAAGGGCAAAGAGGCAGAGCTACAGATGCCTGCTAGCATTGTGCTTAGACAGGCTTTTCTTTGGGAGAAACGCTTAATACTTCATTACCTGCAACTTGTTTGTGTTCTGACCATGTGTGCTTGGTTGTACACTATATCAATAAAGTGTTTAGTCTTTTTAAAACATTGTTGTAGTACATTGAGCCACTAAGCATTGTTCTTATGACGTTTTTCTACAGGAGGAAAACGCAAATTACTTCCAAATACTTCCAATATAGTCTGTTAGTAAATGCAAGGCTAATTATGAAATACAGGCATGACACTGTATGGCAATGTTTCAAATGACTGTTCTATAGCCTACAGCTAATCAATCTGTCAGATTCTGGAGTGCATTCAAGTTCTAAAGAAAATTATAAGTGATCTTAAATAAAAAAAATAATAATTTTATAGATATGGTATATAAGCATATAATTTCACCTGGGAAATGGAGGCCACTTGAATGGGTTGTGAGCAGGGTTTGACATTAACCTTTTTGATCACCAGCCACTGTGGCTAGTAGTTTCCCAATGTTACTAGCCACTCAACATTTTCACTAGCCACAATTTTGTTGGTGGGAAAATATATTATATATGCATAAATTTGATTTTGGCATTCTAAAATTAAAGGGTTTAAGGGGTGTTGTGTCCAACCTTGCTCAATGGGTTGTGGTTTCACAGTTTCGTATTGCAATTAGTTTTATGTCACATGACTTTGCAGGGCAACACAATGATTTTTTTTTTTCCTTTGACCACACCAAACTAATTATTTCCTTGCCACAAATTTTAAATAATGTTTCAAAACTAGCAAAATATAGCCGCCTACATACACTTTTTGCTTAACAAAAATGTTATTAAAAAAAACAACATATATTTAAAAAAAATATTCTCATGAATCTAAAACTATGCACAGTAATCTGTCCTGGTTGAAGGTCTCAGATTATCAGTTAACTACACATAAATGGGAAGTTAATTCCTATATTAAAGCAATGTTAAATTAACTTAATTGGCCGTAGTGTATGTGTGTGAATATGCGAGTATATGGGTGTTTCCTAGTACAGGGTTGCAGCTGGAAAGGCATTTGCTGTGTAAAACATATGCTGGAATAGTTGGTGGTTCATTCCGCTGTGGCGACCCCTTATAAACAAGGGACAAAGCCGAAGGAAAATTGATGAATGCATTTGTCATCTACTGTATATTGGCTTATTTTGCTCCTTGCTTGCATTTAATATACTTCCTATATGTATCACTTTTGTAAATTGTATTTAATGCAGATTTTTGAGAATGTTGAGTCTTGTCTTTGAACTACATGAAAGGTTCAAATTTTAAATAATGTTTCAAAACAAGCAAAATACAGCTGTCTACATACACTTTTTACTTAACAAAAATGTTTTAAAAAACAACAACAGATATTTGAAAAATATATTTTCATGAATCTAAAACTATGCACAGTAATCTGTCCAGGCTGAAGGTCTCAGATTATCAGTTAACTACACATAAATGGGAAGTTAATCCCATATTAAAGCAATGTTATTGTAAAAAAATTTGTAATAATTAAACAGTATTAAAAAAAATAACTACACAAAAGGAAGCAGGTAAAAAAACGCACAGTTAACATTAGGCCCATTAATAATCTGTTCAAAGAATGGTTAAAGCGAAAGCTTCAACCTGCTTACAAAGAACCTTGAGTTCTCGATCTCCTGTCTTATCGTGCGCATGATCAACCTCTCATTTGTTATTCACCTGCTTTCATTTGCTCTTGTGAACAGTTGTTTTTGTCAGTCGGGCTGCTTCTCGATTCTAAGATCACATTTGGGTAAAATAGGTGCCTGTTAGAAATAGAAGAGTCATCAAATAGATATGAATAAATGACTACACATGTAAAGTCTGTCTAATTGGTCTTGGTTTCACTGTCTATGTGTGACATCTATTAGACATCTTTTAAACACAATGCTGCTTAGGTGTATATACAGTACATATAAATTTAAAAGATGATCAACAATTATGATATCAAACAAGAAACAACTATTTAAAACTAAGCAATCCAAAACTAGGAAAGAACAAGACCCAAGATAAGATGTTTTTTGATAAATAAACAAATTGTTAACCTTACTCCCAGGGCCGTGTATATCAAAGTTGATATTTAGCCGCATCATGTTGGTGTTTTGCAACATCTATTTTTACGAGGTGGGTCAGTAGCCCAATGCTTAACCTCTAACCTGGAGGACCAGGACATACACACGTGTAACAAATGAGGCCAATCAGGCACATCATTATTCTACTTGTATTCAACATAATACACTGTCAACTTCTCCTACCCAGGGAAAAACTGAATGGTCAGTTGTAATTCGATTCCAAGGTAATTACGACACGAAAGGAATGCACTCAGAAATGAACACACAGGAACATGGTCAAAACTTCTATACGCTCCTTGCTTAAGACTGATGCTTTTAATGTAGACTTTTATTCTCTCTTTGTGTGTAATCAGGTGTTTTGCAACAAGTCTCTTGCTTATGTATTAATATTATGGTTTTAATACTTTTGCAATCAATGTTTAACTCTACCACAGCGAAACAAGATCATAGATGGTTTATGTTTGACATCCCTGCAAAGCTAATTTGATGTACTGAAAGATTGTTTACATTTTATGTTAATACGTGTGCAAAATATCAACAGTTTAAGAAGCTTTGAACATTTCTGCATCAGTTTACACCCAGAATGCTTATGCAAATCACTACACTTTGGAACAAAAGAGTATAAAAGGTGCATCGGGGAATGTTCTCATTGGTCAACTCGGCGGATGGTGGGTACAAAACCACCCTTATAAAAGTGGTAGCCTTAGGCCGCACCCTAAAAGACTAGAACTCAGACCAGAGTGAGCCCAGAACTAGAATCCAGGAGAACCCCAGAGGACTCCAGGGAGCAGGCTGGGACCTGGACCAGTGCTTAATTTGTGAATTGCGAGGTCAAAGGTCGGAAAAGATAGGGGTAACGAATCCGGCATGTTACCCGAGGATGGAGAGGTGTCGAAAGTGGAGAGCAGGAGGGGTGTCGTGGACGAAAGTGAAGAAGGTTGGAGAGTCGCAGAGGAAAGTGAAAGTGAACAGCGGACAGGGGAGGAGGCAGTTGAGGAGGGGGAAATCAGTAAAATGAGGTGCCTTGTTCCAGCACAAATTAAGCCCCGACCCAGACAAAATGGATTAATAGCACAGCTCAGATCTCCATCTCTTATACCTTTCTTTCTTTTCCGTCGAGAGTCTAGTTCAGTTTACTGTGGTGCAAAATCAGTAGTCAACACAACTAGTTCTTTTGCTGCTTCAAAACTTGAAATGGCCAACACTATCCAACTCCAAGCCTCACAAGGACAAAGAATCGACCACCAGCTAACCACATGCTCAACAGAGAAAGTTCTTCACGTCAAAAATAGTATGCAAGTAACACCTCCAGACAACCACTGAACTGGTGTAAACTAAATGTAACCCTAAAGAGACCATAGATGGGTTAAACTGATTATTTTTGGTTTGCTTAGTTTGGCCTTACAAAATACAAGGTTTTTCTATCATTAAACTCTCTCAAACTCTTATTTCTTTACTCTTCTCTACAACTGTATGAATGTGTGTTTGTGTTACACTTTAGTTTCTGTTAGATTAGTCAATACGGTTTCATTTTGTATAAAGAAAGGTGCCTGTGCATATTTATGAATCTAATGTCTTAAACTTTGATATTGTTACCCTGCTTAAACATAAATGTTTTTTTTTGTTTTTGATAGCAATAACCGTAATTGAAGTAAACTGTTCATTCGAACGATTCGTTTGTTCAGATTTAGAGTCGATTCTTTTGAAGCCCCGCTCAAATTAATCTTCAATTCCCTTTGAGCTAATTTGCTACATACGTACACTATGTACAATTTAGCTTATCCAATTTACCTATAGCATTTGTCTTTGGATGCGTGGGGGAAACTAGAGCACTCAGAGGAAACCCACGTAAATACAGAGAACATGACCCAGCTGGGGCTTGAACTAGAGACCTTCTTGCTGTGAGGCAACAGCATCACTATGTCACCGTGTCGCCAACTTTTAACCGCACTATAAAAATAATGACAAAAAAAATCAAGACAACAAATATGTTTTATGTTGCTTTAACTTATTTGAATAAGTTAAAACAGGTTTCAACAAAAATGTTTTGAAGGTATACAAAGTTAAAGGTGCAGTATGTAAGTTTAACACCCAGTGGTTGAACTAGGTCTTGCACTCCTGGTTCAAAATAAACGCAAGCCCGGGATGCTAGATTGAGTACAGGAGTAAGTGATTTAAACTGTGTTATAAATAAAAGCAAAGACACGCGATAGAGGGAATTTTTTCCATATTAAATGGAGTTTTGGTTCTTACCAACACCTCAAATTGATATATTAGAAATGGCTTCTATTTCACACAGCTTAATATATGTGAAACCTATGACAGATCACCTCAGGTAAACCTTGTGTGTTTTATTCAGTGCTAAATGTTAACAATGTAAGTTTAAATAGATTCTAAACCTTACCGTTTTGTGAGTGAGTGCATATTCTGTGCTTCTGAAAGGCTGTATTTAAATTTCTGTCATGTTTCGTCTGGTGCAAAAAGCCAAACTGCTCATTACTGCGTATCTCATCACAAAGCGTGTTGTTAGGACACGCGGTTACAATGTAACCTGCTCACCTAATGTTTACATTCATAATATTTATATAATTTGATAATTAGTAACCTCACGTGGAAATGAATCTGTCTCATTTTGACGTCTGATACTGTCCATTTCAGTCATGGACGCATGCTTTCAGAGCCTTTCTGAATGAATGAATGAAATATGCTGTTTTGCAACAAGGCAACCCGGGGTGCTGAAATATAATTGGCTAAACTGGCATCGTGCAGGTTAAATTTACCTAAACAAAGACAACGTTCCGGCATGGAAAAAACATTTTCAAAGCAGAATATCTGACTTCAGCATTGTATTTCAGTTAAACAAGTATGTTTACTTGGAATGTTTCTTAAATATCTGCACACAAATTATGGTATTTTTATGATTTAGAAGAGTCAAAAACTTACAGCACCTTTAAGTTAATATAACATTTTTAGTCAATTTGATTGATACAAGCTGTGAAGAAAAGTTAATTTGATTTAACAATTTATTTTTTACAGTGCATATTTGACCCTTGTTAATTTTGCACTTTGTTCTATTTTCTTTATGTGCATGAACTATTTTAGCTCATGAATTCACTTTGTCTGATATACTGTAGCTTCAAACTAAGTTGGAGGTAGAATGGCTTTTAAAAGCTTGTTCATAAAATGGCAGCGAAGAGCTCCAGTAGAGAGAGAAGTGTGTGTGATTTTTGGCTGTGAGTGTGTCAGAGTGTAAGCAAAGCTGTGAGACTGAGCACTGCAGGAGACACTGGCTTAAGCTGCTTTCAGATAGACCGTCTTTACACCTCACTGTTTTGACTAACGTTACGAAAGAAATGTTTTATCGCATTCAGTATCCTGTGGAACATTTACATAGCACATGTTCTAGCACCCAGCTTTCTTTAAAGAGCCCCTATTATGCATTATAAAAGGTCATAATTTGGCTATCCATCTAAGATGGATAGCATTCTTCGCAATTTAAGTATGCTATCCATCTCAGATGCAGAAAAGCTAGTCCATACTTTTATGACTTCTAGGCTGGATTACTGTAATGCTCTGTTTGCTGGCTGCCCAGCATCCTCTATTAACAAACTTCAGCTAGTGCAAAATGCAGCTGCCAGAGTTCTTACCAGGTCTAGAAAATATGATCATATCACCCCAATTTTATTCTCCTTACACTGGCTGCCTGTTAATATTCGTATTGAATTAAAATATTGCTTTTTACCTATAAAGCCTTAAATAATCTAGCTCCTGTTTATCTAACCAACCTTCTGTCTCGCTACAACCCAACCTGCTCTTTAAGATCTCAAAGCTCAGGGCTTCTTGTAGTACATAGAATAGCAAAATCGAGTAAAGGAGGTCGGGTCTTCTCATTTATGGCCCCTAAGCTCTGGAATAGCCTTCCTGATAATGTTCGAGGCTCAGACACACTCTCACTCTTCAAAACTAGATTAAAGACCTATCTTTTTAGCAAAGCATACACTCAGTGCATTACATAGCGGTATGACGCATGATGTGCCCCACACAGGATTTTGCTTCTTATTTATATACACTATGAACAGCAGCTACGCTAGTTATTCTCCTTATTCTGTATTTCCACCTGGGGGTACTCATCTCGAGGCCCTGAGACTATGCAGTGCCACTGATGCGATCCAAGACCAGCGACGAGATGATCCCAAGGTTTCTGGACCAGGCCGTATCCTGAGCAGCTGCTGTGGTGGTCATGGTGGAGAGCATCTCGAGGTCCTCCCTGGGCCTAGACTGCAGCTCTGCACAAGACGTTTGGCCATAGGAGAAATGGTCGTGCCCAACTGATCCAGGTTTCTCTCAAGGTTTTTTAAATTCTTCACTTTCGCCAATCGGTGAAGTTTTTTCCTCGCCGCTGTCGCCACTGGCTTGCATGGTTCAGGATCTGTAGAGCTGTGCATTGATGGAATTGCTCTTCAGTGTTTGGACTTTCAGTAGTGATTATTAACCCACACTGACCTGAGTTAAACTGAACTGAACTTAAACACTGAAAACTGAACTGACACTGTTTCAATTCACTATAAACTTCCATGTGAAGCTGCTTTGACACAATCTACATTGTATAAGCGCTATACAAATAAAGATGAATTGAATTGAATTTTAGGGGTCTCCAACAACAGGCTGATATGTATGCAAAGAAAAAAACACTGTTTTATAATATGCATTTTTTACCTAATTGTCCCAACGACTCCCATATGATTTGTTCAGTGATTCAATTGTTCCCAAACCCCTCCTTTGTGTAAGACGCCCAAGTAGTAGTCAGAGCACAGAGTATATGTGTGAGCCCAGAACAGAAATGCATTAAAGCAATGCAGTTAAACACCAGCATATTGCTCTATTCTTAACCACAACCCCAAGTAATAACAACGACACGCATTCAGTATTAATCCACACAGTGGGAAAAGTTGAACTATTTTGAAAATCGACCGCATGTGAGGAACAGCTGATAGTGGCTATAGCAACAAACAGCAGGAGATCGAGAGCACACAACGCATTTAAATTGGTAAAGGAAGAAGCACACATCACGTTTTAATGTGGTTTTTGACGCGATATGTAAAATAGCCCATAAAGATTTTACCTGAAAGATAGCACTGTTCTATAATGGATACAGGATTACAAGCTGTGAAGCGATTACAAGTTACAACACACAACTAAAAGTAGAGATGTCCAGATCCGATCACGTGATCAGAAATCACGCAGTTTCAGTGTGCGACCCAATTTCTTAATGGTGCGACTAAAACAAATCAATGGTGCGACTAGCTATTCGATGGAAAAAAAAAGATTATTTAAGTCTCTACGACTGTGGTTCAACAGTTAAAATCTAAATAAATTCGATAAGTATCATTGATGGAATATTTATAACAATATGATCTTGCTTTTGGTTATATCGGTTATATACCTTTTTATATATAATGAACTGTTGTGTCAGGATTCCTCTAAAAATACACACAATACACCACGCAAACAATGTTAAATGAAAGCAGTCAGCTTAAAAAAAAGGAAAAAAAGATGCATAAAGCAAGATCTCTAAAAACATGATGCTAGACCATCAGTGTGCTGCCAAGATTTTAAGGCATCACAGGTATGACAATGCTGTTGCAAAAGCCAGACAGAAATGTATTCAGCCTAAGATGCATTCTTCTAAGATGCATTTTTTTTTGCCAGGTTTTAATAGAAGCATATATGTGTTACAAAGAAAGAAATCCTATAATACACTGTTAGACAATGGTCAGACAAAAAACATCAAGATGGCAAAAAAGTAAAAGAAAAATTATATATTAAACTCAGTTCCTGGAGGGCCGCAGCTCTGCACAGTTTAGTTTCAACCCTAATAAAACACACCTGATCAAACTAATTGAGTGCTTTAGGTTTTTTTGATACCTACAGATACTGTAGATGTGCTGAAGCAGGGCTGGAACTAAACTCTGCTGGGCTGCGGGCTTCCAAGAATTGATGAAAAAAATAAAAAAATCAGAAGTCACATACCGTAAAATGTTTTAAAATTTTAGGAACCCTGTCCTATCACTATGAGTCAGAGTTGTAAATTTAGTATTTGTACAATTAGTATAAAAATCTGTAAATCACAACCAAAATCAAAGCTTGCTTGATTGTCGAGGTACATCTTGAAAAAGTGTTTTGAATTTGAAGTGCAATACCTAGTTCAACCACTGGGTGTCAATCTTCCATACTGCACCTTTAAATAATGAAGTTTCAGTTCATCTAGGATGGGATATTAATGGTATACTTTGGGGATATTTATTTTTTGAACATGAATTAATTTGTCTAATTAGGTTAATAATAAAGTTGCTCCCCTGCAGGGAACAGGACTGTAATATTTTCCGCCATCAGAGCTTCTGTTTGTTTACACACTGCTGTAAGTAGCTCACTAACTGTCAAGCTTTGTCCAGAATAACAAACATATTGATCTTGAATAGACGCAGGTGCTGTTTGAACAATTACTTTAAAAAGAAAACTATTTTATTGTTTTGTTGGTGTACCCTGTTATCTATCAAATGAAAATAACCTACAAAACGGTTGATATTATGCTCAGTGATAGCGGTTTAGTTACAAAAAAAGGTATGTGGAAATGTGCTGATATTTTTCTGTAGACGGCAAGGTGAAATAGGCAGCACAAATTCTTAAAATGTATAAATATGAGTGCATTTTATCTTAGCACAAAAAAATGAAACCAATTATAATTTCTGAAGATTTTTCCTCGTGAAAATGTACACTTGTATACTTTAAAAGTATAATTTATTATAGAAATGATATGCTTGGGTACAAATTGAATGTTTTCAACTAATATTACATGCAAATAGAACTAAAGAGTGTTTTAAGCCTCCCAAGTAGGACTGTAAAAACATGTTGAGTGTAATTTTATTTCACTGTTATCTTTGAAATATGCCCAAATTGTAATGCCAAATGTACTACTAAGAATGTCTACAATGTCTTCACCTCACCTCATCAATATGGTGCTGGCATTTGCTTGGACCCTGGTGTCCAATTTGGGCACCTTAAAAAGTTGATTCCATTATTTACCTCATGAAAATATGTACTAATATTAAAATGTACATAATAGCAATAACAACAACAATAATAATATTATTATGGTTCTTTTATAGTAACTTTCCTGGTCAACTAACTTAATTTGAAATATTTTGTGGGTCTTTTGTTTTCACGGTTAGATTTTATGATTAATACGTTTATTCAAAGAGTCATTTTGGAAAAAAAACAAATAAAATAAATTGAAATTTATTTTAAAAATTAATAATTACTTCCCACTCTGATAGCTAATTTAAATAAGTTGACCTTATTTGCTGGATGCTTTTTACATCCATATAGCCTGCAATAAGTACATATTGACTTCAACTATAGGTTTTTAAAGTACACTGCCCAAAACAGGCGTTCTGAAAGTCATCAGTCACTTTTCCATATATCAAATACCTCTCTCTCTTCAGTTTATTTTTTCATTATTGATGCATATTCGTCAGAGATGAAGTATCAAAAGTAATGAATAAGACAACAATTATTCCAATCTATCAGCAGAAACAACATGAGTTTTTTCATCTCTGAATCAGTACACACTCAAAAATTTATTTATTTTTTTGCTTGTTCAAACTACATATTTAAAATGAGCTGAAACAACACGATTCTTGAGATTTTATTGGGACAACTTATTTTTTTTTGTGTTAAGTGTTAAGTTATCTTAATTTGTGTTGGGACAACATTAATGAATTGTGTGGAACCCTGCATTTTTTACAGTGCAATTATAAATTTTTGCATCAAAAACTAAATTTAGGACAGGAACTCAAATTATAAAATAAAAAAAATATATAAACATTAACATCAAAATAATAAGATAAATATAATAATATTATAAAGAAAGCTGACACACATTGGGTCATAACAGCGATACGGATAAACATGTATATATAAATATGCAAAGGTACAGCACAAAAAAAAAAAAAAGAAATTATACATATCGTCTCTCTAATATCCATTTATAACTAGCCAGGGGCAAGGAAAATAGGACAGGTAAAAAGTTTTTTATAAATTTTTTTGGTAACACTTTATTTTGATGGTCCATTTGAGTATTAGTAGACTGCTTAATATCTGTTGATACTGCTTCTTCAACAGACATTTAACTGACTATAAGAAACTTTACAAGTACATGTCAACTTACACTAACCCCAACCCTAACCCCAACCTAACAGTCTACTTATAATCTAATGAGAATTAGTTGGCATGTAGATGCAATGTAACAAACGGACCATCAAAATAAAGTGTGACCTATTTTTTTTTTTTGTCAAATCCTTTATTTATTTTTTATACATTTGACAGAAAAAGTTGCCAAATAGTGTACAAATGTTCAGTATCAAACCTCTCTCTTTGAAGTGGTTGAAATCCTTGCCACATGTAGTTAAAGTAAAGATTATTAGCCATCCTATGTTTTTATCCTTCTTTTTCAAATATTTCCCAAATAATGTTTAACATGGCAATTAATTTTTCACAGTATTTCCTATAAAACTTTTTCTTCTTCAGAAAGTATTTTTTTTTATTTTGGCTGGAATGAAATAAATGTTTACTTTTTAAAACCATTTCAGGGGCAATATTATTAGCCCCTCTAAGCAATTTGTTTTTGATTGTCTACACTACCTGACAAAAGTCTTGTTGCCTATACAAGATTTAGAAACAACACATAATAACTTGACTTCTAATTGATTATTTGGTATCAGAAGTGGCTTAAATGAAAGGCAAAGGCCTCTAGATTACGCTTTTTATTACCAAAATAAAATATGATCATGCCTTGACTTTTTAATTATTTAATTAGGAGAGTAAGGTCTGATTTTGAGCTGCATGGTGGTGCAGTGGGTAGCACGATCACCTCACAGCAAGAAGGTCTCGAGCCTCTGCTGGGTCAGTTATACAATGATTTGCCTAATTACCTTAACTTGCTTAATTACTTAAGCCTTTAAATTGCAGTATAAGCTGAATACTAGCATCTTGAAAAATATCTAAAAATATATAATATACTGTCAACGTGGCAAAGATAAAAGATAAAATAATAAAACTGTTAAGTTTAGAAATGTGTTGAAAAAATATATATATATTTTTTCCGTTAAACAGAAATTGGAGGATAAAATATACAGGGGGAGGGGCAATAATTCAGGAGGGCTAATAATTGTAATCTAAATGCTATGCAAGCTCAAAGCAATTGCACCACTTTCCCATTCTGTGATGCTCGTTTATCTGTTCTCTTATTTCTCTTCAGCGTTGCTGGGTATTTTTCTGTCCCTTTTTCCAGTCTGCCCATTCATCAGGACAGAGTGGGCTCTCTCCACAGGAGCATCACCCTGGCTCTTGTCTGGGATGGTGATGGACACAGGTGGCCGACAACAGCTAGCAAGGGAGTCCGTGGCTCTCCAATCACTGGCCTCATCCAGGGCTCTGGCAGGGATGTGGGGCGGCTTATCATCAGTCCGCAGAAGTGCTCTTCCATGCCTCTGATTGGCTTTAATTTGGTTTCTTTCTCCTCTGCCTTGACACCACACATCTAGTTTGCTTCAAAACTGCTTTGAGGTAAAACACCAGTGACTCATCACATGATATCATTCGGTAATAAAAAAAAAAACTAATGTAGCAACCGCTGTTGGGTCATGTTCAACTTAAACAGGGTCAATGCTGAAGATCACGCATGGGGACTAGAGATGCACAATAGAACTACAGCTGCTTCAGGATCGATATCGAAATCTGCAATGGTCACTTGCATCGCAGTATCTGCAATGTCTAGCTGGGACTATAATTAAGCAGAAAACACAGTTCAAAACGCATGCACAAGTTAAATCCTTATAGAGTGAAATGTTTTATCGTAATGCCTATGACCGTGTACAAAAATTCAAGTAGGGCTGCACGATATTGGAAGAATCTAACATTGCGATACTTTTTTAAATTTTATTACACCTGTCCAACTGCTCATTAACGCAAATTTCTAATCAGCCAATCATATGGCAGCAACTCAATGCATTGGGTCATATAGACATGATGAAGAAAGGTTATTCAAGTGACTTTGAACGTGGCATGGTTGTTGGTGACAGACAGGCTGGACTGAGTATTTCAGAAACTGCTGATCTACTGGGATATTCATGTACAACCATTTCTAGGGTTTACAGAGAGTTCTCCGAAAAAGAGAAAATATCCAGTGAGCGGCAGTTCTGTGTGCGCAATTGCCTTGTTGATGACAGAGGTCAGAGGAGAATGGCCAGACTGGTTTGAGCTGATAGAAAGACAACAGTCATTGAAATAATGATTCGTTGCAACAGAGGTATGCAGAAGAGCATTTCTGAATGCAAAACACGTCCAACCTTGAGGCAGATGGGCTACAGCAGCAGAAGACCACACCGAGTGCCACTCCTGTCAGCTAAGAACAGAAAACTGAGGCTACAATTTGCACAGGCTCACTAAAATTGGACAATAGAAGATTGGAAAAACGCTGCCTGGTCTGATGAGTCTCGATTTCTGCTGCAACATTCGGATGGTAGGGTCAGAATTTGGCATCAACAAATTAAAGCATGCATCCATCCTGCCTTGTATCAACAGTTCAGGCTGCTGGTGGTGGCGTAATGGTGGGGATATTTTCTTGGCACACTTTGGGCCCATTAGTACCAATTGAGCATCGTGTCAATGCCACAGCCTACCTGAGTATTGTAGCTGACCATGTCCATCCCTTTATGACCACAGTGTTCCCATCTTCTGATGGCTACTTCCAGCAGGGAAACAAACCAGGTCATAAAATGCGAAGCATCTCAGACTGGTTTCTTGAAAATGACAATGAGTTCACTGTAATCAAATGGCCTTCACAGTCACCAGATCTCAATCCAGTAGAGCGCCTCTGGGTTGTAGTGGAACAGGAGATTTGCATCACGGATGCACAGTCAACAAATCTGCAGCAACTGCGTGATGCTATCATGTCAATATGGACCAAAATCTCTGAGAAATATTTCCAGTACCTTGTTAATTTTATGCCACAAAGGATTAAGGCACTTCTGCTACTAGAAAGGGGATCCAACCTGCTACTAGTAAGGTGTATTGCGATATTAATACAATTTCACCATATGACTTAATATCTTTATTGGGAAATAATTTAATGTGTTAGATCAATTGGGATAATTCTGCAGTGGTAGTGCATCTCCATAAAATCTAATAAACAATCTATAACATTTTGGGGTCCCCAGACACATTTTTATTGCTGCCTGTGCTATTTGCAGTGCATTTCTTTATTTGCATGTGTTGTGAGTATTTTCATGCATAATAATCTATAAACGCAACTAAGTAAAAGGAACAATTGAAATAAAGTGTTTTATCATTTCCCGAGTCTAACAGTATTCAAGTACAGTAACTGAATGATACAAATAAAAACAATTCAATAAAATTAATTGTAGGTCACAAATGGTACAATGTCTTATAGCTGAATGTTTTTAAAATCATTATACAATCAGAGGCATCAAAAACCCAAACAAACTCAACATTGCATATCCTGTGATGTGACTATTGTGAATGATCACATTGCAATATCGATGCTGAAATTATATATTGTGCAGTCCTAACTTCAAGTGAAGAAACAAAAAGGTTTTGAACAATATGAATGTGAAAAACTAAATGAAAACAACATTTTTATTTCTGGGTCAGCTGTCAATTTGAGGATATAATTAGTAAGACAGTAATTAAAATACACATTCATTGCAAGTGGTTCAAGAAATTTAAAATCTCGTGATCACCCAAAGGCACCATCCAATTGTCTTTATTTTAGGACTAAAAATCATGAATCCCCCTAATACAGTTCTTCTATTTCATTGTGGTTTTATTAAAGCATTATATGGGTTATTTAAGTGGACGGTCTTAAGAATTAATAAGGGCTGAGCTCAGATCTCTCTGAATGTGAGGGCTGCAGTCCTTTTGATCATTTTGGATAATCTAGACGCCATTGCAGGAGCCACATGAGGGCAGTGAAAGCTGGTGCAGTGGTTTAAAAGCATGAGAATCAAACTTGAACATCAATTGAATCAATTGAAGAGAGAGAGAGAGAGAGAGAGAGAGAGTCCGCTGCTACCATGAGAAACCTGTTGTTTTGAACAACATGAGAAATGTCTGTGCCAATTACATAGAAATATAAAATAATAATAAAAGGTAACATCTCTGTTCCTGAAGCTGCCTAATTATCCAGCAATCCCCATATAAAGACTATTCCTGATGTGGTGGCATAATTATATATTCCCTCCTAAGATTCTTTTGGACCGACTTTAGGACAGAACTGCAGGTATATTTGTCAGAGGAAGCACTTACTGTGATGAGCTTGAAGGTAGAGCTCACCAATGCATCTTAAATCATGCATCATACAGTCTTCAAAGAGGACAAAGCGTTTATATTTGAAATGGTCAACTGTGTCTGGGGTGTCACGGTGGCGCAGTGGGTAGTGCCAGGTTGGTGGCAGACGAGCTGTTTCTGAGTATTTCAGAAACAGCTGATCTACTAGGATTTTCATGTGCAACCATCTCTAGGGTTTCGGAGAATGGTAAACTCTAATGAAAAAAAAAATGTTGCCTGGTCTGATGAGTCAAGAGTGTATGGGTGTTTCCCAGTGTTGGGTTGCGGCTGTAAGGGCATCCGCTGAGTAAAACATATGCTGGATAAGTTGATGGTTCATTCCGGTGTGGCCAAAAAGAAAATAAATGAATGAAGTTGGCAAAATTGCTGTAGTCACAAGTTACAAACAATTGCAAAATTACAAAATTAAGACCAGATGCAAGCAGGAAATAATGTGGTTAAAACACTCACTCACTCACTCACTCACTCACTCACTCACTCACTCACTCAC
>CAIGQZ010032997.1:8691791-8706859 GCA_903798205.1 Danio tinwini
ATATATATATATATATATATATATATATTGCTCAGGTGTGATTTTTTTCACAGACTTCAACAGAGTGTAATAATCTTGATAGTTCTGTGGCTCTCGTCTATCCGAACTGATCTTTATTTTGTATTCTCTATTGGATTCAAGTCAGGTGATTGGCTGGGCCATTCTACAGCTTGATTTTCTATCTCTGAAACCATTTGAGAGATTCCTTGGCTGTGTTTGGATTTGCTGAAATGGTTTCATCTTTATCATCCTGGTAATAGAGATGTAACGATTCACCTGACTCACAGTTCGATACGATTCACAATACTAATCCCACGATTCACAATACTAATCTCACGATTTACAATACTAATCTCACGATTAACGGTTTAGTCACAATTTTTTAACAAAATTACTTGAAACAAATTCAAGGTAAACAAGTAACCTTTCATTTTTTTCTCAAATGTTATTTTTACAAAATAAAATATTTTCTGCAAAAACTAAATTGGAATTTTACATTAAACAAAATCCAAATAATATGTGAATAATACAATCTAAAGAAGACTCTTTAATATGAACAAAACTAACACTTTGACTGTGCGCATTTATTAATAATAAATCAATTCTAAATCAAAAATAAGCAAAAATTAAAGAAGGCTCTTTAATACAAACAAACTAATTCTGTGACTGTAATGGAATTATTTTTTTAAAGAAATATCAGCATATCTATGTTTTCTGGTATAAGCTGAGATCTTTGGACTGTTGATGAAAAAACTCTTTCACTAAGGACTGAGATGGCTGGTGTGGAGGAACGCCTTTTCTAAAACAGAGCAGTGTGTACAGAGGTGGTCAAGTAGGCCCTCTGCTCCAGGGGACTGGCCACTGGCATAAAAAACTGATTATAATATATGATAGAATAAGCAAATTATTAAAATATGCATAAACTAAATTGAAAAAGAGAGGGTAAAAAGGAACAATCTACCACCTGGTTCTGAAACAGCACAGCTTTCTCTTTCAGTCTGAAAAACATCTTTACACTTTCATATGAAAACACTGATGCCCCGTGTGATCTCTGTAATGTTATCACTCGTCAGAGCAAACGGAGCTGCCAATCCTCCGGTCAGCGTGGTTTAGCCTATTAATAACTTTTATTTTTTACTGCTGCATCATATTTGTTGTTCTGTTAGTGTAAGTAAACATCTTTTTGCAGTATTTGCACACAGTTTGTGGTTGTTTAGCGCACTTCACCGCTGTAATTTTACTCCACCGCCCTACCTCTAGCTCACTGCTGATGTGCAGGTAAAGTGAGTTTGCACCTGTAAACAGCGCCCCTTCTGTTCAAAACATGTATCGCGATTCATTTAACATTTGTACCGGTTTGAATTGTCACATATTTGAATCGATTCATCCCTGTAGATGTTGGACTGAAGCAGCGAATATTAATTTACAATGATGAAAGGCAGAGGTTTGCTGAATAACTACTGTGAGAGATTGCAGCTGCTGTCTGGGCTTTCACTGTTTTTCTACACCTCCGTTTCTTCATGCGTTCAATACTTTTTCCCTGCGTCATTTCATTTTATTACACACAGCCTCATTTGTAAATTAATTAATATTGTTTTCTTTTCATATGTAATATCTTTGGTTGCCATCAACATCTGGTAAAAATTTTAAGTCAACAGCACCTTTAGAAATATGTTTTATAGAAAAAAAGGTGGTGTTGAATACGCATTTCCTCCACTGTACAGTGCTCATCATATATTTTTATTCATTTCTCAGTAAATATTGGTAATATATTTTGGTGCATTTAAACAAACCAGATTTATTAAACAGATATATTTATTAAAATAATATTTTAGCCACTCAACATATTTAGAAATATAATATAATACAATTAAATTTATGCAAAATATTGGGGTAAAAAATACAAACTAGAAAATTGAAACAAAATTTTATTAAAAAAATCTTTTGAATTTTGCTCTTTTTTTATTTAATGTTTTTCTCTAACATATAAATGTGGGATTTCTAATTTTGCACTATTACCATAAGTTATTTTGTTAGATTAGCTCCCAATTTGGCTTCAGTACTGACTAATCTAATGTATATGCACAAGTATAATATTGTAAAGCTTCCTAAAGAAAATATTTATCTAAATGAGAGATTTGTGAGGGGTGTACTGTATACATACACTGTAAAACCCAACAGTCAACTTTATCAAATGAAATGAGTGGTTAACTCAAAATTGACTGAAAGTTAATTCTACTCATTTGAAAATAGTTTTAAACGCAGTGTTGAAGGTAATGAGTTAATTATACCTCATTACTTCAACTTAAAAATGTTGGTTAAAAATTTTTTTAAAAAGTTTGTAGCAATGGGTTTCCTCAAATGGTTTGAGTAACCTTAACTTTTTGGGTTTTACAGTGTACTACCATGATGATGTTTAGTAGTTGTGTGAATTACAGTATATTCTATATATTAGTTTCTCTGCTTATGAGAAAGGTTGTTTGTGATGAACATTTCTTCATCATATGACTTTCTCATCCACATCTGTTTATGATTGTGTTTTTGTCTGTGTAACAATGTTATACAAAATAAAAAAATAAAAATAATTAAAAAGTAAAATTTAATGAAATACTGTGATTTTCTTTCAAATTTATTTTATCTTTCTACCATATTTTTCTAGCATCTTTTTGCTTTTTTAAACAGTATAATAACAAAAACAGATTGACTTATACTAAACAAGAGTAACAGTTTAATAATAAAGTGTTGGGCAGACAGAATCTCTGGGCATTTTTTTGCTATTTTTGCACAGAGTTTTGTAAAAAAATCTGCGGATTTATGTGGAATGATTTTTAGGAATATTGTAATTAATAACGTTATATATTAAAATAAAAAATAATACATTTTTAACTTGTATTTAATGTTTACAATGCAAAATACAACTAGATCTACTTATTTGGTAAACAAAGCAAGTCTCACATATAATTTATCTACTAAAAAACTGAAAATATTACTTTACAAACTGTACACTGTCAGAAATAAAGGTACGCAAGCTGTCACTGGGGTGGTACCTTTTTTAAAAGGTACACATTAGCACTTGCAGGGTCCATATTGGTACCTCAAAAGTATATATTAGTACCTATTAATTAAGAGGAACACTTTTGTACTTTTTAGGTACTAATATGTACACATGAGGTATGAATATGGACCTTTTAGGTACAAATTTGAACCTTTCAAAAAGGTTCACGTACCTTTATTTCTGAGAGTGTATGGTAAAAAAAATCATGTGAACATTTTCATAGGTCATTAATATTAATTAATAAATATAAATTTACACATATTTACACAAGTGAATAAATAGACTCATATACACTGTAGGTAAAATAGTAAAAATACAGCTACCTAAAAGCATAGCACATGTGAAATTGCCCATGCGTTTTCTCTGACATATGGACATTCATATTGTTATTTCCAACAGATAGCCTCTTGAGTATTCACACACGCACTGCTCTCTTGCATGAGTGATTCCATTTGCTCGAGATCCATGTGTGAAATACAGGTAAAACATGAGCATGATAAACATACGCATGTAGTTCAAACACAAAACAATCGCCCTCGATGTGATTGGCATTCTGGAGAGGTGAAAACAGGATTTGAAATCACTGCTATACAGGACTAAACTTCAACCTTTGCCTGTGTGTTAAATCAAGCGGAGGCAAAGCTAAGCTACTATCGTGAACTGCAGTTGCTCTCTAAATGAACTCCTTCATCTCCGGAATGTAAATGAGCTTCATTGACTTATAAATTGCTTGGTTATATTTACTTAATCTGAAGATCTTTCAGAGCTATAAGCTATTTGATTACCATTCAAGTGTGAGGCCAGAGTTCAAACTACTTTGCAGTGATTTTAAGAAGCAGGTTTAAAACAAAATGGCTTTGAAAGCAAATATTTATTTGTGGCTAACCATTCGCTAGGATGGTCCACGACAACACCAGATTTAGAAACATTATTACTGAGGTCTAAATCGATAAAGATGAACAAATACCTCTTTGTGGTGTCACGGAAAAGCACCCTATCCCTCTAACCTTATACCTTCCCCACTGTGGATTATCGACAGAGGTTCTTCCTGATAGGCCAGATTTAGCATTTTCACACTCGATAGACGTTCAACAGATGAGGAGTGATGGAGCAGAAGAGCGGCTGACAGGGCGTGAATTACAGACCCCCATTATTAATGCTCAGGTCACAATTCCTAATGGGTATACTAATAAATCGTTCAGCTTAAAAATGTCCTTGTCTGTATTTACAGTGCTTATATAGTTGAATGCAAAATGATTAGCTCTACTGTGAAATTTGTATTCTTTTTTAAATATTTTACAAGTGCCGTTTAATGCAAAGATTTTCAGTAACACTTTATTTTGATGGTCCATTTGAGTATTAGTAGACTGTCTGCTTAATATCTGTTCCTTCAACAGGATTTAACTGACAATAAGAAACTTTGCAAGTACATGTCAACTTGCACAAACCCTAACCCCAACCCAGATCCTAACCCCAAGCTAACAGTCTACTTGTAATCTAATGAGAATTAGTTGGCATGTAGATGTATTGTAACCTAACAAATGGACCATCAAAATGAAGTTTTCAACCAGGCTTATTCTGAAAACATACCTCTATATACATTTCTGGAGACCATCACATACGTCCCAGGAGGTAGGGTTTTTTTTTTTGCAGTTTTTGTTTTCGTAAATCCACAAGGCCGCTGTGCACGCTTTTTAAGATCTCAAATTTCTCTTGAGAGTGCCATTCACATCTGCTGTTCTCTCGTAAATCCACCAGAGGCTGCTGTCGACTGACTGTTTGACTGACTGACTGATCAATGGACTGACCCACCCTCACCCTTCCCTAAACCCAACCAATAGTATTTTAAAAAGCACAGATTGACTCGCCCATCCACTTCCCTAAACCCAACCGACAAAGTCCTTGTCTGATTTTTACCACGTTTTACAACATTCTCACCCTGTTGTTTACTTCTTTATAATTTTTTTTGGTTTCTGTTTTTGTCTTTTTGGAACCATTCTTCACCAAACTCAAACCCCGTCATCGTGGTCATCTCCTCTCTGCGCCTCAAGTCCACTGACATGCATGGTGAGCTAACTGGACAAACTGGTAACAGCCGGAAAGCCGTCCATACAGAGGTAAGCGGTCAGCTGTTAAGAGCGAAAAAGAATGGCATGATATCGCCCTGTAGCATTCGTCAATCTGGCCTGCCACCGTGATTCTGGCCTGCCGCGCATCCCAGCGCACCCCAGCGCACCCCCTCCCTGCTCTTCACTTTCTAGATCGCATCAGATGTGGCCTGACTGACAGTAACTTTTGCCCGGTTGAAAATGCTTTCCCAGTCCGCCCCTGGTTTTCAGAATGAGCCTATGTTGAAGATTTTCTTTCAACATTCAATTCAATTCATCTTTATTTCTGTAGCGCTTTTACAATATAGATTGTCAAAGCAGCTTAACAGAAGTTCTAGTAAATTTAAATTTAAATTTAATCTGCGTCAGTCCAGTTTTCAGAGTTGAAGTTCAGTTTATTTCAGTTCAGTGTGGTATAATTTTCACTGCTGAAAGTCCAAACACTGAAGAGCAAATCCATTGATGAGCAGCTCCACAAATCCTAAACCAAGCAAGCCAGTAGCTATGTTTCCATCGAAAAATGCTAATAAATGTATTAACAAAACTTTAATATTGCATACAGGACATGCAAAAAAAGCAGCGATTTCATCCAAGTAGTCAAAGAGAACAAAATTGTCTCTTCCTGATTAACTGGCGCCAAATATCAAAAGTAAAAACGTAATTTGCTGTGGTGGGAAAAGCTGCGTCAATCTTTTAGTTATTTATTAAATTTCTTGCACATCAGAAGACAACGCTGACACGCAATGAACTCGTGTAGTGACGTTTAAAGCCATGAGATGAGGAGCACAGATGCTCTTGACAGTCCTGGAGGTAATTTAGAATATAATAATAATGAAATGGTTAAGGCATTTTAGAATGACCAAAACAACGTTTCAGATGTTTTACAGTGTGCTCAGCCTGCTGTTTTTTACCATTCACACAAATTTTTATCATCACATGGTCTCTCATAACAAAATCCCATGACTTTTTTTTTTTATGCGAATACTGGAATTTGTTCGGTAAAAGTGTTTCCATTGTAGTTTATGCAAATCTTTTCTCAATCGAATAAAAAGTTTATCCTACTCAGTTGCGTATATGTTTATTTTCAGTTGTTTCCAACAACTGTTTTTTTATGCGCATCTGCAAATTGCTCATAAAAATTGGTGGATGGAAACATAGCTAATATCAACATCATATTTTAATAACTACTTTTTAATAACCAATTTTATTTGTCTTTGTTATGATGACATACTGGCGACGCAGTGGCACCGTAGGTAGTGCTGTCGCCTCACAGCAAGAAGGTTGCTGATTCGAGCCTCGGCTGGGTCAGTTGGCGTTTCTGTGTGGAGTTTGCATGCTCTCCCTGCGTTTGTGTGGGTTTCCAAAGACATGCAGTACAGGTGAGCTAGGCTAAATTGTCCGTAGTGTATTGATGTGAATGAGTGTGTATGGATGTTTCCCAGAGATGGGTTGCAGCTGGAAGGGCATCCGCTGCATAATACATATGCTCGATAAGTTGGCGGTTCATTGCGTTGTGGCGACCCCGGATTAATATAGGGACTAAGCCGAAAAGAAAATGAATGAATGATGACATACTATTTTACCAGTCATTTTGCAAGATACTAGTATTCAGTATTATGTCAAATATTAGTATCAGTATTAAGTTAGGTTAATTAGACAATTAATTAGACAACATTGGTTTGATCAGTAGCCAAGTAAAAAAAAATGCCAAAGGGTGCTAATAACTTTGAGTTTAGAAAATTATTAAATGAAAATGAAAACTTTTTAAATGGAAAAACGAAAAGAAATAAAAAAAATATCCAGAAGAAAAAAAATAACAACGGAAAATACTGTGAAAGTTTACATGTTCTGTTAAACATAATAGGATTTTTTTTATCCGGAAGAAAAAAAAATTGAGACAGACTAAAAAGAGCAGTGGAAACATATCCAAGACAACAAACCTATATACAAAATATAGTAAAAAGTACTATGGTAAATTCATTGCTATTTTATTATTATATCACTTAATCGAGTATTATATTACTTGATCTACTACTTCTGCTCTTCTCTGGTATTCTCAGTCAACTTCTTGTCTGACAGAACACTGTTAATACAGTATTGGGTACTAGACATACTTGCTAGTAACAGGCTTTGGGTATTACTCTGCTGGACGGCTGTTTGAATACTAGACAAAAATGATATTTTCTGACATGATCTGGCATCCAGGACTAAATCTGATTGGTCTGGCATGGAAACTGTGATATAACAATTAGCAATATGCAAAATGGCATAATGTGGATCGTCAATATGCACATTGTCAGACTGTATCTAAAAAATGTGTTTATTATAAAAATAAAAGTACTGTAGTGGCATTGCATTGTAGTAGACACCAAGGTTAAACACCATTTTAAATAATAAACTAAAATTCTCATTTCCTAGTTTTAAAATTAAATAAAATTAAAAAGATTGTCATATAATATCTGGTAATACATTTATTATATATATATTTATTTATTTATTCATTTCCCATATTCATAGAGTTTATTCAATTCAATTAAATTTTATTTTTATAGCGCTTTTCACAATAATTATTGTTTAAAGGCAGCTTTACAAAAGGTTCACATTATTGCATTGCAATCCAATTCAGTAAAGTTAAGGTTATTAGTTACCATAAATTTATTAGTATTAGAGTATATAGCATATATACACAAACAAACATCTGTGCCATATCCAAGAACAGATTATACCAAGGTTTGAAATCCCACCTACATGTTTACAGAAATATCTTGACATATACTCTTTAAATGATTTATCCACGATATGTTCTCAAATAATTTTGGTCGACTGAACATTTTATATCTGTCTTTCAATTCACATCTTAATTCATATTTAATTTGTTTTTTGCAATATAAACCACAGTAATGTATCCTTTGTAGCACCTCTCTCTCCAATGACATTCTCAGTTCATACTGTATATCAAGCCAATTTTATATTTGAGAGAACAGAGGATCAACACAGTGTTCTATATTAAACACCACAAAACGAGAAAATTGAAACATCCTCCCTGCTTTCTCTATACCTTGCCCTTACCCCATCTGCTCGCCCTTGTCACAGATAGTGCCCTAGACAGCGATGTTTCACCATGTCGATTCGTGTGACACGCTCCCACATCCATTCGTTTTTCCTTTTCGCTGACATTTAGACAAGGGCTCCGTAGTCCACAGGCTTCAGCCACACTGAGATATTGAAAAGCAAATTAGACTGAATGAGCGGACCCTGACTCACCCGGCTGCTCTCAGCTCTGCCGCCGCTGATGTATTGTGTATTTATTGATTGTTAAAGAAAGTGATGCCTTCAATGTGTGGGTCAGAGACAGGTTTAGTGCAAAGCTCTAAGAAGATTACAAAGACTAGAAGCTCTGGCTACCAGTTTTATATGCGCTTTATGGGATGATATTTTTGGATGGAAAAGTTTACCTTTAAATTAGATTCTGTTATATTTATTTAGCCTGAAGTTTTTTTCCATTTAAAGGGATAGTTCAACTAAAAATGAAAAATTTGTCAAATTACTAGCCCTCATGTTACTTCAAACACCTTGTAACAATGGTGCGTAAACAAAGCTGCAGTTATTAAGTTTCAAAAGCTGCTTTATTCAGAGTGGTCAGGCAGCCATGGTTCATTACAGGGACAGAAAGTAACATGCAGATAGTCTAAAAGAGTCGTCGATGTAACAAGCCAAAAGGTCGAGGCAGGTGGCAAAACAAACATAAACAAATCAGGGCTAGGCGAGACAATGAAAACGCTTGGAATTGCACACTATACAGATGTAGTATACAAGACTCAGCCAAGATGTATGCGTTTGTGTGTGTGTGTAGTCCATATAATTAGTCCCGAACACCTTTAGCTGTATGAGTGTAATCAGGGGGTGATCTGAAAACTGGTGTGTGAGTGAAGTACTTGATGGGATATGTAGTTCAGTTCAGTGGCAGATGTGTATTTCGAGTGAATAATAAAGTGTTTTCCAGTGATCTGCAAAAGCCGTGGTCAAACTCGACACGGAGCATGCAAAATTTGTTCAGATGGTGGTGTGAAAAGAGGTGGGATAAATAGGTTAATGTGACATTGTTCAAATCCAAGGTAACACTTTAAAAAAATGGTCCATTAGTTAATGTTTGTTAACGTATTTACTAACATGAACAAATAATTAGTGATACATTTATTATGGTATTTATAACTTCGTTGACGTTAAAGTTAAGTTACATAGCGTTTGTTCATGTTACATCACTGTGCATTAACTAATGTTAACACTTACAACTTTGGATTTTAATAATGCATTAGTAAATGTTAAACTATGATTAATAAATGCTTTACAAGAGTATGCATCTTTGGTTAATGTTAGTAAATACATTAACTAACATTAACTTATGGACTATTATTATAAAGTGTAACCAAATGCAAGATAGGCTCATTAGGAAAATGTGCCCAGGGCTAAATTTTTGAGAACCATGAAGCTAGTGTGTACATATGGCTTCATTTTGTGTGGAAAAACGAACGCTATGGGACTGTACCGCTGACCTCTCTCACTGACACATGCAAGCAGGATACTGAGATACGCAAATTGTACAGAGTGACCTCTGGTGGATAAATGAGAAATGGCACATATGACAAAATGTGCCCCTGTAACATATTTTAGATACGGTTTTATATAGTCAAAAATGTACATGGCTGCCTCTAGTGGATTTGTAGAAACAAAAAATGCAAGAAGATGTATTCCAGGGTACATACAGTATTTCCCAGTTCTCAAAAATGTATCCCACGTATCTTTGATGAGCCTGGGTTGCTAAAATGAGTATTTAATTTTCTGTACGGAGAGGTCATGTTTTGCTCATCTATCGGACGTTAGTGGAGGTATAAGTACACTAAACATGAACTTTACTATTCAGTGAAATGCAAAATATCCAACACGCGCTCACTGGAAATCTGTGCTTCAGCAGAGATTTTTTTGTGAAACTGCACATTCAACACACATTTTATTGCAGTTTATACGTAATATGAACGCTACGAGGAAGTATGACATCAAAAACTTTTGTTCCTTTTCACATTAATGATAATCACAGAGACATTTTATTGACAAAATGAATTTTGTGGAGTTCTTTGCAAAGCGCTAACATACTACAACACAACTTGATGTCTATGATTTGTAATCGAATAAGTTTGCCTTACCTATCTCCATATGTTGCAGTAATTGTGATGCAGAGCTCTCAGGTTTGAGTCCAGTAAGGTGCAGTTTTACAAAAAACAATGTAAAAATCAACATAAAATTGTGTGGTTGTAGTGCCTTTTTCTTTTATATTTGCTCCTAAATTTATGTTAAGAGAAAGGTTTAGGTCTGTTTGACAAGCCCCACCTTATCATACATGTGTACAAGAAGGGCGTGCATCTGAAATGTAATAGTATATTTTCCCTAAGTAACGTATCTTAGATTCGCAAAAATGTAGACAATGGCTTCTAGTGCAGTTATCATCTACATATTTTCAATGAGTGCAAAATTACAAAATGTAATCTAATATATATCTTTGTGTTCTGAAGATAAATTATGGTGTCATGGGACTGGAACAACATAAAGGTATGTAATATGACAGAAATTTCCTTTTTGGGTGAACTTTCCCTTTAAAATAAAAGAAGAATGTCTAACAAGTCTAACAACAGTTTATATCGACAGTTTATATGAAAAAAAGAAAATAAATTATGTAATAAACACCTTAAAATAATAATAAAAATGGTCTAAACTGATTGATTAGCTATATGAATAAGAATCTTCAAATGAATGCATTTTTTCCTGGGTTTATTCTCCACATTGTCCGGCTTTTAACGTGCAGTGTTATTCTCTACTGTTAATTTTGTTTGAAAATGTGAGCAGCACCATCAATTTGGTAGGTGTAAGGCTAATTAAAATCATCATCTAAAGATGATATTTCATTGTAATCTCATTTTTGGTCTCAGCTCCGCTTAATGTGTTTCTGTGAAAATACCCATTACTGTACAATGCCCTTCAGTTCCCTTTAGTTCAGAGGCACAATGTTTGCTCAATGGGAAATGTACTTTTTCTATTAAACATTATGTTATTATGTAAAATATATTTTATATTAGCCTCATGCAGTACAGGCAGACCTCTGTAGACACCAGTTTGCCTTTCAAACTCTGAGTTGAAAAAAACTTTCAATTTTCAGTGCTTTGGCTAATAGTGGTGAATTTGAATTCCAATGTCATTGAATTCAGATGAAAATTAAACCTGCTGTTTTTGAAAAATTTGTTACATACAGCTATGGACAAAATGTAAGTAATCATTAACAATTTCTCAAAAACTATGAATTTATGATTAATAATTCTGTTTGAATAAAACTTAAAGGGATAGTTCACCCAAAAGTTTAAATTGTGTTAAAATTTACTCACCCTTCACTTGTTCCAGACATGTTCGACTTTCATTGTTTTTCCCTAATAAGTTTCTTTATTCTGTTGAAGATATATAACACAAAAAGAAGACAGCTGGAAACATGTAAACATTGACTTCCATAGCAAATGTTTTCATTCAAAATATCTTCTTTAGAGTTATATATCTTCAACAGAATAAAAAAAATCATTAAGGGTAAGAACCACTTTAGGGTGAGCAAACAAAGTAAATTTTCAATTTGGGGTGTACTATCCCTTTGATTTTGGACAAATTCTGTAGCTTTTCGACCCTTCTTCACTTGTTTTCTGGATTCATATGCATCCATAGTAGTTAAGAATTCATTAGTCACTGTTGTTTCAGTGTTCACAAACATAGACTGTACAGCTGAGGATGTACTGTAAATTCAGCAGCTTCACTACTTCTACCTAGCATGCAGATGTTTGGCTATAGCACAGTACAGAACAACTCATATAGTTTGACTTTAAAGGGATAGTTCTCCCAAAAATGATAATTTATTTACTATTACTCTATTTAATCACCTTCAAGGGGTTTAAAGAAGATATTCTAAACTCAGGGCTTAAAAGTCCACCAACGGAGGTCAAGCCTTCTCATATATGGCTCCTAAAACTCTGGAATAGCCTTTTTGATAATGTCTGAGGTTCAGACACACTAGCTGCTTCCCAAATGGCACACTATACACTATGCACTTATGCACGTATGCACTCAACAGCATAGTATATGAATGTAGTGTCATCCCAAATGGAACACTAATGTTTTTTTACTGAGCAGAAATTCAAAGTTTCCCTGATGACGTTTGACGGTTGTCAAATTAGTGAAATAAATGACCAAATAATACCTGCCATGAGTATAATCAAATTCACCATCGGAAGGCGGTATAAATCACTCTTATAGGAGAATTTTGCTTTCACAATACAAAATAAATAAAGTAATCCAACATCAGTGCCTGAACGCTCAGCCCCTTCCGCTACATGATCAAATCAGCAGCTGTTTAGTGCAAGTGTCCATCATTCCACACTTCATTTTACCAGTTGAATAAGTGCATCATCCAGGTAATTAAAGTGCACTTATTATTTAGTAGTTTTTTTTTTTATAGTTTTCAGTTTAAATGCACTACTTACACTGTTTATACAACAAAATGGTGTAGAATAGTGCATAAGTATGCAATTCGGGACGCACCTACTCTCTCAGTTCAAACCAATATTAAAGACCTATCTTTTTAGTAAAGCATACACACAATGCATCAAATAACAGTAGGATGAATGAGTGTGCTCCATGCAGTTGAATGGGCTTGACAAACCACCGACACTCTTCCAGTCTTGAATATTCTGAGCAGGGCTTAATTTGTGCGGAACATGCCGGATCTGGCACCTCTGAAATTCCCCTGCTCAACCGCCCTCCTACCCAGTCCGCTGTTCACTTAAACTTTCTTCCATGACTCCCTAACCCTCTTCACTTTAGTCTGCAACTACCCCGCCCCGCTCACTTTCTGCCCGTGACACCCCTTCCCCACCTCTCCATCCTTGGGTAACATGCTGGATCTGTTACCCCGATCTGTTCCAGAACCTCACAATTCACAAATTAAGCACTAATTCTGAGCAAAGCTGAAAACCTGTAATGGAGTTATTATGGATTATAGATCGCAAAATTTAGCAGTTCTTATTTTAGCGTTTTATTTTAAAGCATGACAGTAAAACACGAACGCAGTTATGAATGTATTAAAACATGTGTTTGTTTGTTGTATAAACTTGTAATAATGACAAAAAATACAAATTTGTGGATCTCCTTTCAGGTATAGCTATCCTGCCGCTGTGGTTGGTGTATTCTAGAAAATTTTCTTACCCCTTGGTTTCGAATGTGGTCCATAAAAATATTTTTTCGAAGGGCTATCTATCTCTTACCCTTAGACGTACGCCATCAAGCTAAAGTGAATTGGGACACCCCTACCCCTTCACAGGAACGCGCAAAACGAGGGGTAGGGCTAAGGGGAAAGGCTAAGGGGTAGAATTGGGATTGGGCCTTAGTGCTGTGTTACACACTAAATGTAAGGTCATTTTAGGAAACCCATAATAGGGGCTCTTTAAGTCTTTTTTTTTTGAACTTGGAAACTTTAAAGCTTGTCAGTGTATTGAAAACCAATTTGTGAGCAATCTTGTAAATTTGTAATCTTTGTTAAGCAATGTGAGAGTAAATAACAGCTATTTTTAGACGATCAAGCCCTTTAAGGCTCTCGACGGGGTGGAACTCGAGCATCTGATCGTGACTCAAGCAAATCTGGTTAATGGCTGTTCTTTTGAGGCTTGTTAGATGAAGCGCAGGATGAATCACTGATCTAAATGGATTGTTTTTTAACTAATTGGAGTTGAAGCTTCCGGCACATTCTGATGGAACGCCATGAAGCTACTTGACTTTCAATTTACTTTGGTGTAATGAGATTAGCAATGTTCAGTCGGCAAATTCACTATCAGCTATTGAAAATAACACTTTACCTGTAGCTAGAGTTTAATGCTTTTCCGCCAACAGTTTCACCTTCAACTGGTGGGACTGTAGGGAGATATACAGACTCAACAAGCAACAATGTCCTACAAATATTAACCTTATCACCTATTTTTCTTAAGCGGATGGTAATTGTGTTAAAACCTGTGCCGAACAAGGCCTCACAATTTATGACAGGCAATTCATGAACTGATTCGTTTTCCTAAGGTGGAAAATTAAACTCTTATCAGCAGGTGGATTTTCACATTACTTTGACTCAATCTGCGATTAACACTACATTATGAAATAACTGAGCAAAAGACAGCGATGCATGTTAATAGCAAAGTTTTTGAATCATTCCTTTGGCAAATTAGTATTTTGAACAGATATGAGCTGATACCAACGAGATTAAAACATAGCTAATAATGTTATTCTATATTCTGACTCTTTCCACAAAATTATCATTTAATATGAGAATTATTTCAAACAAATGGTCAGTAAAAGAATGCCATTGACTTCCAGACAATTATGATCATCAACCTTAGGGGTGTACTTGATGTTATCTAAGCATTTCAGCAGCTTAAAACAATTACCTTTTTAGCAATAAACTGCAAATTATAAATAAACTAATAAATAAATAAATAAATGAATAAATAAAAAATGAATGAACAAATAAAATAAAGTATTATAAAATAAAGAAATAAAGAAACTAAATTAAAGAAATAAATAAAATAAAAATAAAGAAATAAATAATAAAATAAATAAATAAAACTAAATAAAATAAAATACAGAAATAAAATAAAAAAATAAAAAAATAAAATAAATAAAATAAATAAGGAAATAAGAAAATAAAATAAAATAAATAAATAAAAATAAATATAATAAATATAACAAATATAATGAAATAAATAAATGTATAAATTAATTAATGAGAGAAAAGAAAGAAAGAAAGAAAGAAAGAAAGAAAGAAAGAAAGAAAGAAA
>CAIGQZ010032997.1:8720634-8736786 GCA_903798205.1 Danio tinwini
TATTTTAACAGAAAATCATTACTCTAAAATATTTAAACTATTATTTTTAATGCAATTAATGCCAAAGGACTTAAATATAGTCAATAAGTCAACGGTTACAGGTTTTCAGCATTATTCAAAATATCTTCTTTTGTGTTCAACAGGAGGAGGAAATTTGTAAAGGTTTAAAAACAAAGTAGTACAAAGTAGTATAAATGATGACAGAGAAAATAGGCTGTAAATTCAGTGATATAGGTTTGCAACAACATGACTGAGGTCGAGTACATTTTTTATATTCTATTCCTTTAGTAAGTAACAAAGCTCCAAAACTGATAACATAGTGGTGACATCATCGTCATCTCATCTCCGATATTGAGATTTTTTACTTCTTTTTTTATTTTACTGGTTGATTATATTACAGTTGGTGTAGTCAATCAAGAAGCTTCCAGCTCAACAAAATCCAAATGAATATTTTGGATCAGTATGCATGAAAAACAACTGTCAGCTGTCAAAAAGAGCCATACCAGGACAGGCCATTTGGGACGCAAAACAATTTGAGAGTGTGGGATTGTAGCACAACCACCAAATGCCCAATCAGACAGAGAACATGTCTGGCAGTGTCTGCCGCTCTAGTGGACACAGGGGATAAAACAGCTTTGTGATGGATTTAATGGCACATCACAGTCATGGAGAAAATCATCCTGCCTTCCCAATCAAATGAGAATGAATGACTTGCGAGCTATAAAACCTGAATGATGTTCTCCAGTACAGAATATTTGCAAGTACATCTGCTACAGGTTATAACAAAGCAATCTTCAAGGTACCATCTGTGATCAGAATACGTAACTAAAACAGCAACTTTAAATTTACTCTCTATTTCATGGCTTGTAACTATTAACTTCCATAGTAGGAAAAAACAATACTATGGCGTGTTAATGGTTACAGGTTTTCAGCATTTCTCAAAATATCTTATTTTGTGTTGAATAAAAGGAGGAAACCCATAAAGGTTTAAACACAAGTAAAGGGTGAACTGTCCCTTTAAGTAGGACAATTAACTTTCATAAATTCTTCTGGAAGCAGGTGTATGACTTGAGTTAGATAGTAACTAAATACCTAAATAATACCTAGCTGTAACCAAGCTTACTTTAGTAAACAAAAACTAAAACTATAAGACTAAATTTATTAAGCAGGGGTTGCCATGGAGAAATGAACCACCAACTTATCCAGCACATGTTTTACGCAGCATATGCCTTTCCAGCCACAACCACATCACTGGGAAACTCCCATACAATCTTATGCACATCTTAACTTAAATAGCTCAAAGTGGTATGGCTGTAAGCTTAGCTCCAATTCCCACAAGTTATTAATTTTAATAATTTGTATGCTGGCTTCACAGTGGTGCAGTGGGTAGCGCGATCACCTCACAGCAAGAAGGACGCTGGGTCGAGCCTCGGTTGGGTCAATTAGTATTTCTGTGTGGAGTTTGCATGTTCTCCCCGTGTTGGCGTGGGTTTCTTCTGGGTGCTCCAGTTTCCCCTACAAGTCCAAAGACATGCGCTATAGGTGAATTGGGTAAGCTAAAATTGTTTGTAGTGTATGTAGTGAATGAGTGTGTATGGATGTTTCCCAGTGATGGGTTGCAGCTGGAAGGGCATCCACTACGTAAAACAAATGCTGGAAGTTGGTGGTTTATTCCGCTGTACCAACCTCTGAATAATAAAGGGACTAAGCTGAAAACAAAATGAATGAATGAATGAATGAATGAATGAATGAATTTGAATCCTTAAAATTGAAATTTGATAATTGCAATTTTTTTATGATAAAAGAGGTAACAATAAGTGTAACTTACCTGTCTACAACACAGTTTGGCATTTAATGTAAACCCAAACATTTAGTCAAATTTCTTCATCTTGTAGCATCACAGTTTATTTTTATTTATTTATTTTTTAACCCTATTGCCTGTTTGTGCATATACTGGCAAGCTGAACCTGAAATTATTTTCCTGTCAGTGACAATGACAGTGACAGTGTCAGGCTCAGCCTGTCTGTCTCCTACAGTAGCCACACCCTCAACTATCACTATTGGTCTAGCTGGAAAATGATTGACAGATTTGAGTAAATCCTTGTTAATTGGTAAAAGTAAATAAATAAATTGTTAAGATTAATTATTATGACAAATTAAACCTTACATACACCTTAAATATTAGTAACAATAATTAGTATTAGTAATAATTAGTATATTAGAGGTTTAGAATTTTGATATTTGAAAGAATTTAAGTTCAGCAAAGTTTCTTTGCATTTTGAAAGAACAAAATAATGAAAGAAAGAAGAGAGAAAAATATAAAGAAAGAAAGAAAAATGAAAGAAAGAACAAATAAAAAAAATTAAAGAAAAAATAAAGAACAGAAGAACAAATGAAAGAAAGAGCAAGCGAAAGAAAGAAAGAAGAAAAAGCAAATAAGTGAAATAAAGGAAGAAATAGAAAGAAAACAACAAAATAACAAAAAGAAAATAACAAACGATAAAAGAAAGAAAAAAGATAGAACAAAAGAAAGAACAATCGAGTGAAAGAAAAAAAAATAAACAAAGAAAGATCGTAGAACAAAAAAAGAACAAAATAAAAGAATGAAAGAAAGAACAATATAAAGAAAGAAGAAAGAAAGAAAAAGAATGAATAAATAAAAGAAAGAACGAAAGAATTAAATAAATGAAGATAGAACTAAATAATAATAAAAGAAAGAAAAAAGCTAGAACAAAAAAGAAAAAAGAAAGAAAGAAAACACAATATAAAGAAAGAAAAAGCAAGAAAGAACATAATAAAAGATAAAAGTTTGACAATGCTCAAAGCTAATAATGTTACACTGACTGATCATTTTGGTTCATAAGACCTCAATGTATTCATTTAGTTTCACCTGTATGTTTTTTAATGATTCAGCAAATACAACAGTTTGTGATAACTACATTTTCTCTAGTGTCCTACACATATTTGCAAATGTAAATATTCTTGAGACATTAAGCACCATTAAAAGGGCTAAAAGAAAGAAACAAAGAAAAATAAAACAAAAGAAGGAAAAAAGAAAAATAATAAAGGATAAATACAAAAAAGAAAAGAAAAGAAAATTAATTAATAAAAAAACTAAAAAATTAAAATGAATAAAAGAAAGGAAAATAATAAAAAATAAAAATGAAAGAAATGAAGAAAATAGATATAATGAATAAAAAGAAAAAGAACGAAAAAAACAATAGAAAGAAAGAAAGAAAGAAAGAAAGAAAGAAAGAAAGAAAGAAAGAAAGAAAGAAAGAAAGCAAGAAAGAAAGAAAGAAAGAAAAGGACAATGTGTAGATTTTGTGAGGTTTAATGTTCATCTGCATGAGTTTTTGTTTCACATATCTGGTACATAAAGTCAGTTTTTTTTTTTACACCAAACATAATCCCCATGTAAAAAAAGACGAAAAAGTCAAGATGCTTCACATATGGAAGAATAACTAGCAGTGACACATACAATGATTGAGTTCATGAGTTGATTTTCCTTTCACCAACATGAAGATATATCAGATACATCGCATGTGTTAGAAAATATTAACAAAAAAACGCTACAGCTCACGTGTATAAAACAAACTCGGCAGGAGATGCGAACATAGAATTGACAAAATAAAATCACAGTTTCAAAAAAAGAAATACAATTTACAAATTATCCGAGGCAGTAGGACAACAAAGAATCGTCGACTAGTGGCAAATGATGCATAATCTTCAGTGTTGAAAATAATAATAATAATAATAATAATAATAATAATACATGTGGCAGCAATAATAATCATAAAAAATATATATATATGTGACATGGGGACGGGTATTTCTTTCCAGCAATGCGACCCAGGAACCACAGATGATTCTAACGCTACACTAAGCACACACACACATATAAAAATCAATGCCAGACATGAAGGTGTGCACAGTAGGTAGCTTCACATATTATAACCTAGCCCATAAACCACTGCAAAAGATACATTTTTTTTTGTCAAAACCAATCCCAAAACAACTCTAAGGGTTTCTCTTTTATCACTTACTGTATAACTTCCACATTGAGCACGAACATTGAGCACAATTTTTTTTTTCTTTTCCAGCATGTACATTAGACATGGCCGAACAACATGAGCGTCATTCTTGTCAGATGATCTCATTCTTTGAAGAGGTCTGGTTGAGGTTGTAAAGAGGGCAGCGGTGATCAGTATTGGGTTATTGTATAGGGTTCGAGACTGAATAGCTATGTTTCCATCCAAGTATTTTTTTTGTATGCACATTTTGTAATATCGCATAAAAAAATGCCTGAACATGCGCATAACTGAGTAGGATAAAAAAAGTTTGTAAGCTACAATGGAAACACATTTATCAAATCAATTCTAGCACGCACATCAAAAGTCATGCAATTTTAATACAAGCTGTACAATTGATCTCTGATTTCCCTAGAGTATGTATGTAGAATTTCAGCTAAAAAAAACACACACATCATATTTTATAACTCTTTAAAACTGCTGCTTTTAGGCTTTGATCCAAATTGTGCTGTTTTGTTGACTTTTGCTTTAAATTTAAATGAGATTGTGGTCTTTTCAAAAGAGGGAGGAGCTACAAATGCCTGTGTGTCAGCATAGCGGCGGATAAAATTGTTTATTTGTTTACTAAAATTATAAAAACTAAAAATATCAAAAGAAACGTCTTAGAAGAACGTCGTCTATGGAGACTACGGTGTTCATTTGTGGATCCAAAAACTCCACACTTATAATATCTCTAATGGTAGATGGCTGCTTCTCACTCAGGGCTGTTTATGCTAGACTTTTTATGCTGTTTTAGACTTTAATACAAATCTTGGCGTTTTGGTGACTGTCGCTTTAAATTAAAATGAGAGTGTGCTCTTTTCAAAAGAGGGAGGAGCTACAAATGCCTGTGTGTCAGCATAGCAGCAGATAAAATTGTTAGTTTGTTTACTAAAATTGTAAAAACAAAAAATATCAAAAGAAAAGTCTCAGAAGAGCATTGTCTATGGAGACTACGGTGTTCATTTTTGAATCCAAAAACTCCACACTTATAATATCTCTAATGGCAGATGGCTGCTTCTCACTCAGGGCTGTTTATGCTAGATTGTTTTGTGCTGTTTTAGACTTTGATAAAATTGTGGCATTTTGGTGACTGTCACTTTAAATTTAAATAAGAATGTGCTCTTTTCAAAAGAGGGCGGAGCCTGTGGATCAGCATAGCAGCAGGTAAAATTGCTCGTTTGTTCAATAAAATTGTAAAAGCTGAAAATATCCAAAATAAGTGTCTTAGAAGAATGTTGTCTATGGAAACTACGTTGTGTTCATTTAAGTATCCTAAAACTCCTTATTTCCTTATAATCCTCTTATGGTGCATTCACCCCAGACGTGGATGTAGTGCCAAGCGCGATTGATTTACATGTTAAGTCACTGCAAAGACGTGAATAGACATCCTACGGTGCTATCCGTGCAAAAAAAACAAAAAACGTTTGACGCTCGAATTTCTCTTGTTGGAAAATTTGAACTTTGGCAGACATTCACACCAAGCAAACCAATCAGGAGCCAAATCCATATTAGCCATTTAGCAATGAAACTGGAGTCACCGGGCAGACAGAAGCCCTGCCCATGATGCGAATCTCACTCAGGGCTTTTTACGCTAATGAGGGAGAGATCATCACTAATCCATCATCAAAGTCCATCATCAGAATAGTAATACGTAATTTATTATATACAAAAAAGGCCCATTGCAGCTTCTTCTATAGCAGCAAATTTAATTTTTCTTTTTGTTATCTGCCGCCAGTTTCTCAGAAAGTGATGATTTTGTTTTCTTTAACTCATTGGATACTTTATTTGCAAATGTTTTATGCGATATTCCAGTTTTGCGAACAAATTGGATGGAAACGTAGCTAATGTGATGCAGAATGTGTTCTGGAAGGTAACAGCATATTGAGGATCGTTCTCTTAAAAAAATACATCAACATACGTTTTCTTTCAAAAATAGCTTAATAAGGAGGAAAGCTGTGGATTGTCCCTGAAAAGGTTTCGTGTAGGTCAACCGGTGAAATGAAATGGGATGTTTTTAGAGCTTTTAATGAATGACTATTCACAGATGACGGCTGTAAGGAAATCACATGCATTTTCAAGGACAACCTACACTTATAAATACAGCAGCAATGAAAATAGGACATTTATCGTTTAACAACAAGCCTTCAAAGAATAAACTGATACATGAAGGTTATGATTACACTATACGGATTGCTTGAAACGTGGTAGTGTCCTGATGAAAAGTAAATCTTTGATAATACCGAATGTAAACATTGGCGAGGAAGCAAATACGGAACGCTCTATTTCTTTGGTAACTACAAGCAAAACGAGATGAAAGTGTTTAAGTCATGTTTCGCTCATGGCGCTGTGATATCTTATGAGAGGAAGTGAAATAGAGCCCTTCGTTTTGTTCATTTAGAGCAGAGGGAACATTCACATTTCAGATTATGATGATATTTGGTACTGGTGGGACATCTCTGAGACTAGATGGGTACTGCCAATTTACCCATTTAATGCTCTTGCAGCAGAATCACTGTTGGGATGTTGTGCCATGTCGTCACTTTGACAAAACGTCATGAGATGAATAAAATGTAATACTTTAACAGTCACTCAACTCAAGCATGTACAACAAGAAGCAAGCAAATATAATCAGAAGAATGAAAGAGTAGCACACAAATGTGTAACAATCGATTAAACAAAACTTAAAAACGCAAATAATAATAATAATAATAAAATGGCGACATTGTTAAAGAAACAGTTTTGCCATTATTTACTCAACCTCATGTTTTGTTTAGTTTTTTTTTTTTCAGTGGAACGCAATTTTTTTTAATGTTATTTATAAGGATGTTTAAAGGTTTTTGATGCCTTAAAAAGAACCCTTTAAAGGGATAGTTCACCCAGAAATGACAATTCTGTCATGATTTACTCATCCACCACTGCTATTTGAGTTTCTTTCTTCTGTTGAACAAAAGAAAATGATATATTGAAGAATGTTGGACAGCAGCACCCATTGACTTCCATGATATTTTTTGGCTCCTACTATGGATGTAAATGACTGATGTTTCCAACATTCTTCAGCAACCCAGGCTCATTGTGGATAAGTACCACTATATACATTTCTGGAGAGCGCCAAATATGTCCCAGGAGCTATGTTTTTTTTTGCAGTTTTTGTTTTCACAAGCCCGCCCGAGGCTGCTGTGTATGCTTTTTGACACCTCAAATTTCTCTTGACCAGCACCCACCCCTTCCCTAAATTTAACCGACAGTGTTTTCAAAAGCACCGATTAAACAGTGCCCACCGCCTTCCCTAAATCCAACCGATACACCGCACCCACCCACTTCTCTAAACCCAATCAACAGTGTTTTCAGAGATACCAGACAAAAAGCCTGATTTTACCACGTTTTGAGATATTACCACATTCTTGCCGTTTTGGCTTTTGTTTTTGTCTAACCTGCTTTCTGGAACCGTTCTTCACCGGACTCGTACCTAGTTGTCATGGTCAACTTTGCTCTGTGTCTCAACTCCTCTAACGTACATGGAGAGCCACTGGGCAATCTGGTAACAGCGGAAAAGCCGTGCACATGGAAGTAAGTTGTCAGCTGGTAAATGCGAAAAGAAACGGCGTCGTACAGCTCCATAGCGTTCATTTTAAAGACGAAATGCAGCCATACTTACTTCTGGCTACATAATTCACGATCCCCAAAAATGTATATAGAGGTACATTTTCAGAATGAGCCTATGTTGACATGGTGAGAAGTTTGTAGCTTTGGGGGTTGAACGATCCCATTAAATAAACTTATTTTAAGCATTTTTAATTTTTTTTTGTAGAAATGTTTCATAAAAAATCTTTAAATCATTCCAAGAAATAACAAAAGTCAAAAAATCATTGTCAATACTGACTATACCTGCAGGCACAGGACATCAACATGACATTGGATTTTGTTTGAAAATGAAATTGGGGTTGACGTCAGAACTCAACGTCATGCCGACGTCAATGTCAAATATAAAACATCTAATCATGTAACAACTTGATGTTTTGTGGACGTTACCACTATGACATCTATCAGACGTTGGATTTTGGTCACTTTCCAACACAATTAAAAAAAACTAAATATCAACGTAATTTGACATTGTTATTGGGCGTTACAATAATGTTGTCCTTAGACGCTGGCTAGACATAGAATTTTGGTCACCTGACGTCATGATCTAAATCTAACCTAATATTAATGTCTTATGATGTTGTGTGCCTGCTCCGGATGATACACAATTGAAAAAGGTACCATAGAAGTGGCCTATTTGGGATCTGTGAGATTTCATTTAAAAAATCAAAACAATCTATTTGCCACAACAAGAACCTTCAGTGAAATAAAATGCTCTTCAATGAACTATAGATGCCAATACGAAAAAAAAAAAAAAAATTAAAGAGAGTGTACATGTTCCAAAAAGGACAAAAATAGTATAAAAGTACCATATGACTGGTCCATGTGCCATTTATGATGCCTCTAAAACTTTAAAATATTATTCACAAAGCTTCAAAAAAACATGGAAGTACCATAAAACTGGTCGACATGACATTTATGGCACTTTTATGGACTTTATTATCATTTTTGGACCCTGATATACACTGCGTCTTTGAAATCTTGCTTGTAAAAAATTGTTTCACAAAGATTATTCCAGAACGAATCTTTTGGGTTCCACATAAAAACGTCAGCTTGCACTTGAGGGTGCATAAATAATGACCAAACGTTTCTTCCGAATGTTTCTAGCTCTCAAAAATACCGTCAATGGTCAGACGCTTGGCAAAACATTTGAAATAAAGGAAGGGTAAGCTCTAGGAGAGGGTTTTAGGAAGAGCAAAGGCTGATACCCTGTGTTCAGGAGAAGTGAGGTGTGCTGTTGTGAAAGGAGGGAGGGAGGCTTTTCTATACTTACAACACAAGACTAAAGGATCCTAACCACAGCCTCATAGTGAAACATGCAGTGCACGACACACGGTTTCAGGTCCACAAACTACTGACACTTTAATTCATTGTTCGAGAGACCGCCCGCATCCTGATGTGGTCAGCGCAGGACAACAGCAACGAGGGTGGAAGTGTTGTTTGCTCCGGGGTGTGATTTGTAATGGCTATACTGTATGGAAGGAGGGGCTAGACGGACTGCTCTTTGGGGTAGTTAAATGGGGGTCGGGGTGCGGGTGGAGCGGCGTTGGGCTGAAAGGTGTACATGGGGGTGTTAGTAGGGTGCTGGGTGTATGGGTTCTGGGGAAGGAAGGTAACAGGGGGGTAGGCAGAGGGAGGCAGAGGTTCCACAAACTCATCCTGGTTGCCCGGTGGATGACAGCTCACAAAGTCAGCTGGGGGCGGTAGCTCTTCGTTCCCAGAGTTCTGTGGAAAGACAGGAAAATTAGAGAAACTAATGGAAGATGTGAGGCTATAGTGTCCACACTGAACTCAAGTTTTATGGCACTCTGTAAAACCTGATCAGATCAGATTACTTAAATGGGATTCCTGCTCTAAACCAAATCTCAGACCTTCACTAACTAAAAAGATTTCCTGCAATTTTTGACCACACTGTACAATATATCCAAAAACTAAAAGTGTTCTGGACACTGTACTAAATAAAAAGTTGAGTTGACTTAAAATTTTAAAGCAACTGTCTGCAAAGAAATTTTGAGTTTATTAAGCTTCACTGGTTGTGCCAAATAATTTTTTTAAGCTGAAAAGACTGAACATTTGCCACAACTTTAACCACTGAAGTTAAATAAACTCAAAATTTCTTTGCAGCCAGTTGCTTTAAAATTTTCAGTTAACTCAACATTTTATTTTTTGAAGAAATCCAAATTTAAAGTCTCTTCAACTTAATTTTTTTACTTTTATTGAACAAACAGTTCCAAACATGCAGTGCAATATATCAGCCACGACCATAAAAATTACATAAAAAATAAATTTTAATAAAGAGGAAGAGAAAGAGGAAGTACATAAAATTTAAAATGACAAACAAAAATGCACTGATATTCCATAACTTAAACAAATACAAGATTCCTTGACTTTCAAGGTCTGTAATAGACCATTTCAAATTCCTGTTTGTTGAAAAACATTTTGCAATTCCAAGTGTGCTTCACACAGGTGAGTGGGCTTGATAAACCACCTGACACACTCTCTAATCTCTGTATACAGAGCTTGCATTATGGGATCTTGATATTGAGGGGGAAATGTGTAATTGTGTGTATGTTTGTACAACAAAACAACAAAAGAAATGATGTAAATATTGCCACAAATTTATAGAAAATAACCCTTAAAATTGATCATTTTAGCCTGCAAAAATTGTGAAAAGGTACCCAAATGTAGGATGGACAGATTGAGCACTGAACCAAAGACAGTATTTTAACAGGTACAGCCCGATGACTGCATTTGATTGTCAGTTGCCAAGCGGGAAAATGAATAAAATGCAGTGAAAAATAGCCTAACCATAACAACAGGCAAAATGCATGAAACAACATGATTAAAAAAACTAACAAAAAACAAAAAAAAAAACAAAAAAAAAAAATACATTTAAATAAATGAGAATTAAATTTAAAATGACAAAGAAACAAAACTAAATTTCCCTGATATCCCATGGCTTAAACAAAGCAACTATAAAATTCCCTGACTTTCAATATCTGTAACAGACCTTTGTTTAAAATGGGATGATTCTGTAGAAAATTACATGACCTTGAGAACCGTTTTTTATATACCATAGTAGAACTTTTTTTTGTACTAAACTAAAGGCTGTATCCAAAATCAACCATTATATCCTTATTTACTTTTCCCTTCACTAGTATAGTTTACTTAAAGGAGTAATTGAAAATGAGTGAGTGACAAACAATCAGTAGTTGACAAATTATCTTTTTCTCCCTTCTGACAAATCCTCTTCATATGCACCAGACATTCTTCTTATAAGCACTCCATACTCTTAAGAAACTCTGATGTTCTCCACACAGATGAGTGGGCTTGACAAACCACCTGACACACTCTCTAATCTCTGTATGCACCAGACATTTTCTTACAACCACTCCATGTTTGTTGAAAGACATTTTGCAATTCTAAATGTGCTTCACACAGGTTTTGGCTTAACAAACCATCTGTGTGACATTCTTTTCCTCTCCTTATGCACCAGACAGTTTCTTATCAATGCTCCATGTTTTTAGAAAAACACTGCGCAAAAAACTATTCTAATATAATTTTATTTGATTCAGTTGTATATTGATCAAGTTATTGAAATAAAGATATTTTACACATCCATTTACTCACACATTTTCTAACTCTCTAAAAAAAATCTTGCACAATGTGTTTCCCAATTATGGGAAAAATACACTTGGGGTTTTAATGCAAATAAAAGAAAGTAATATTGTAAATATAATTATTAATTAATAAAATAGCAATAATACAAAAATAAAAATAACATAAAATGAGTCATGTACAAATAACTAAAACTAACTATGTAATAATGTAAAACTAACTAAACTATAAGGAATAATTGAGATATTTTAGTTGTAGATTTTTTTTCAAGAATATATATGTAACAACAAAACATGTTTCCCTTTCAGATACACTAACAATTTTGTTATATTTTTTCTTTTTTGTAGCTTTTTTGTTTAGCTAATACTGGGAACATTCACAGGTGACATTGGTTTTGACATTGGTTTTACTGAAATACTAAATATTTCCAAACCCATGATCTGCATCATACAGCAGAGACAAAAGGCCAGATTTACTCACAGGTGAGCCAATGCAAATCCTTTTTTCTTTTGGAAAAAAACAAAAACAGAATGTGCTAAAGGGACACAGTGAAACAAAATCAATGAAAAGGTGTGATTGTTGAGACTGACCTCATTTCAAATAAATCACACAATGGGACTTATTCATGTTTGCGGTAGTCAGGAATTTGTAACCTTGTTAAAGGCCCAAAATGAACCATTTTGTATCTGTGTTGTTATTAAAAACCTTATACATCTTTAGCTTCTCTTGCTTGTGAATATGCAACCTAACTTGCTTTGGTTTATTTTATGTTTATTAATCTTTTAAAAAATCAAACTAAAGAGATTTTTTCCCTTCCTAACAAGAACAGCCGGCAAATGAATACAGTAAACAAGTTCAATTTTGTAAACTAATTTCGAGAGGATCACGTGCTATGATTGATTGCAGCTGGTCTCACATCAACAATCATTAATAAAGCAATCAGATTTATCCAAACCTACAATAAATAGCCCATTTTGTCATACCTTCCTTATCTTCGTTTTTGAAGATATCCCCGTCCTCCCTTTTCCTCCTTATCAGGGGGAGCTCCCAAGACCTACCTGATCTTGGACCCCCTTCTATGCTAAATGACCAGGCGGGAGCCCTGGGCTCAAGCATTTCTGAGCTCAGGGTTCTCTCCTGGGACAGCATGCCAAACCTGCAATAGACTGATTTCACGCGGCCGCCTTTTTAAACAGCGAAATCGAAGCTGTAGTGGGAAGAAACCCAGAAGTATCGCCTGAGTCACACATGAATCTTGTGTATCTGGCTGTATATCTTATCAGCGAAGAGAAAGTGACACAAATTTATACTTTCCCCGCCTGCCGAGTGACCCGAAGGTCCGCTCTGAATGAATAGTGAAAATAAAAAGGGATATTTGACCTCATTTTTAGCTACGTTAAGGTAAATGGCACTAGTTAGCTAAGGTTTTCTTTCCCAAACACACATTTTAGATGCCATTTATCAAACTCAAGTTAATGAACAAACTCAAGTTAACTTTCACTATATTAGACTTGCCAAGATTCTAAATTTCAGTACTGAAATTGAAAAAAAAGTATTTCCCATTAACGTGTAAGGCTCTGTTGATGGCGTTCTTAAACAACGCTGATTTGCCCTTGTGTTTACGTGCTCAACAGAAATGACTGTGATTGGACGTGAAGATCATCAGTTCACCGCACTTCACTGATCTGAGAATCGACTGATCTTTGCGTTTTAAAATGCTCCAGTGTTTGTGTATCTGTGTTTGCTATCTGTGAAAAGCGGTGGAGTGATGACTTTCAAGACCAATCACAGTCATTTCTATTGAGCACTGGTGAACACTATGGCAAACCAGCTGTTTAAGAACGTGCTCAGTGGCACTTAAATGTTAGCAGAAATGGACTTTTTTTATAACTTCAGTACTGTGACAACACTTTTAAAGACAACACGAGGGTGTGCTACAGAAGACTGCAGTGTTTTATTGCTCACCGGGTTACATATAGTAGGCTGAAGCAGGGAAGCGTCCCCACGGTGTTTACCTGCTGCCATGAACTGAAGTCTAGGAGGACACTTAAATTGCTTTTAAAGAGATTGTGATGTTGTTTGATGCCTAATAAGCTTTTAATTGTTTAAATGAAACTTAACTCAATGATAATAAAGTGATGTTTACACCATATCTGCATTTTGAAATCGCGGCAACAGCTGGAGGTTTGTAGTCCACAGCATGTTGTTGCAATGTTTACAGTGCTGATCCTATACTTCCGGGCTTCTTTCCACCGCAGCCTCACTTTCGTGTTTTAAAATGGCGGCCGTGTGAAATAAGCATATTATTATTCAGTTAAGTTTCAAGCAATAGCTAAGTGTGAACTTTTAAACTGATTTTATTTCACTTCTTTAATTGACAAAATTATCTGTTGTATAAAAGCAATTTTACACTTGTATTTTTGTGAAATTGCTTATAGCAGCAAAACAGTTAAATGCCAATATCACACTACTACTTGTTTTTCTGTATTGTAGCTTAATTAGCTAATCTGTATTCACATACTGTACATCAAAAGTCACCAAAAGGCTGAAAAATAGTATATCAGATGTTTTCATGTGTTTCTGTGTAAACAATACTAAGTAAAATCCCAGTGCATTAAGACAAAATGAAATAGTCTCACACAAACAGTTCTGTACAGCTAAACTGGTGGAAAAAACATAATAAAACTCTAAGTTTGATGTATCGCAGGTAGCATAACCTAATACAGCATTTAACAATTCCTTACAAAAGTGCTGAAAAAAAGCCATTTCAACAAAGATTATTGTAAACTTAGCTTCCTACAAGTGCTAAAAGGTAAATTTCTTGTTAAAGCTACGCGGTTTGATTAGGAATATGACACTGGAAGGTGAAAAAAGGAACTAAATCATGAGGAAATGCATTACGGAGAGATAGACAGATGAGAGGCCATATTTACACAACCCAGACTCATTGTGAAAACGTAGTCCCATGGACGTTTCTGAAGACTGCGAAATACATCCCGGGAGGTACGTATTTTTTGAGCTTTTATTTTCGCGAATCCACAAGAGGCAGATGCGTTTGCTTTTTCGTATCTAGCGAGTGCCTTTTGCTCCTGCGCAGTTCTTGCATAAACCGACCAGAGGCCGCTGTCGATTGTCCGTCTGTCTGTCTGACTGAATGACTGAATGATTGACTGGGCGACCAGCTAATCAACTGACCCACCCTTCTCCTTCCCTAAACCCAACCAATTTTACCAATTGACCCGCCCACCCACATACTTCCCTAAACCCAACCAACGGTTTACAAATACCATCCAGAAAAAGAAAAGCTTTTGTCTGATTTTTACCACGTTTTCAGATTTTACCACGTTCTCAGCCTGTTTTCCACTCTTTGGATTCTGTTTTTGTCTTACCTGATTTCTGGAACCGCTTTTCCCCGGACTCGAACACGGTCATCGTCGTCGTGGTCATCTCCTCTCTGCGTCTCAAGTCCGTTGACGTACACGACAAGCTAACGGAACAAACTGGTTGCGGCGGGAAAGGCCTCCACACGGAGGTAAGCGATCAGCCGGTAAGCGGCAAAAGAAACATCCACGGGACTACGTTTTCAAAATGAGCCTGGGTATTTGGTATTAAAGTCAGCGAAATCCAAACTTGTCATATTTACAGTAGTTTACATAATGCATGTTGTACTTGACTGATCGCAAAATGTTTTGGATTTCTTTCATGTTCAAATTTACTGTGGTACAGATCACTTGTGTTTGGATCACTCCACATGACTGTTAACACCTGGTGAAAATGGTGCCAAAAAAAAGAAAGAAAATGGAAAGGTGACTTACGCAGAGTCCCCCAGCATCTTTAGGTCTATGACAATGATGATTCCCACTCTGTGAGCAGTACAGTAATGGAAGGAGCAACAATATCAAAAATAAACACTAAACAGTGTACACCTCTGGGCTCACCCCTGGGCAATCTTCTGTTCTCAAAGCTGACAATGAAAAACACAAGCTGGACACATGAGGTTTAGATGACGGGTGGAACTAGATGGACAGATGGATGTATGAAACAATCTGCTCACACATTCATCAGATGTCACAGACATCTTTGTGTGCACATGAAGACAAACTGTATTAGAACAGACAGTGGATTGTATTGCTTTTCCCTCAATAATAAACATGTATGATTTTTGTATGAACTAAAAGCTTAGAAATTGCATAAAGAATAATACAAGAATATTTTTTTAATTCAAGATGCTCTCAAATGGATTAAACATGACTAGATATGGGCTTACTGTATTTTCTTTATTTTTTCTTCTGAAGAACAGATCCATACAGCTCCTTCAGTAAGATGCATAATGACTTGAAGTGATGTTGAGCATCAAAAACAAAAAGATTCTTGGTTTCAGACTTGCCGTTGATTATTTGTTTGATGCAAATCAGCAGGGGAGAACTGAATTAAAGAGACAAGTTCACTTAAGAATGAACGGTGTTATTGCTTAATGGCTTTCAAAATTGATCAGCATTTCCCTGCTTCTACTTGTTCATACATTGAAAATGAATGGGCATCAGGGACAGCTGTATTCATCGTTCACAATTTTTTTTTTATAAGGGTCCAATTATACTTTAAGCCAAATCAAAGAACAAACGAGTGTGGCATCATATTGAATTAATCAGGCCAACTAAGTTTAATTCAGGAGTTTGTTTGATAAAGTAACTGTGCTGTATGTAAGTTCTTGACTTTTCTAAAACACAAACATTACAATAATAGGTTTGCAAATGTTTATGAAACATGCTAAACACACACATACACACACACACACATATATACACACACACACACACACATA
>CAIGQZ010032997.1:8751786-8766868 GCA_903798205.1 Danio tinwini
CACACACCCACACACACACACACACACACACACACACACACACACACACACACACACACACACACACACACACACACACACACACACACACACACACACACACAGACACACTGCCAAACCCGTGATTTAGAAAACAGCAATGTGAGCATCATCCTCCAGACAGAAGAAACTTTTTCACTGCATGATTTTACAGTAAACACCCACCAGCTCACCGCATTACAGTCCAACACCTAAGCAATTAACTTTGTGTTATCATTAGCCATCTTTCATTGCACAACATCTGCTCTGTGCACAAAAACAAAGACACCTCAGATTGCCGACTGGATCTGCACAATGCATTCGTTCACCCTTACACCCTCTCTCTCTCTTTCTCTTCCTCCGCTGCCAGGTTAATTACTGGTTCCCTCATTCACAGAGCAGGAAAGGTCAGTGCGTTGTGTGTTTAAACAGGCAAAACCAACACTCGCACAAGTGCAGCGCACTCACACACAGGCTGGAAATATAAAGTTTCTGACAATAGTGCTTTTCTAACACTGGAGATAATGAAATTACACTTTGACAATTAAATTTGTATAAAAAGCAAATGGAATTAAGAAAGAATGGCATCTGGATGAACCTATGAACATGAGAAGAACTTATTTATCATATTAATAATTTAAATATTATTATTTATTATTAATATTTAATTATTACTAATTAGGTCTGCTGAATTTTATGTAGTTTTTTAAATTAGTTAAGTGTTGTGAGATGAATTCAAGTTGATGGTTTAATTTTCATTCATTCATTCATTCATTCATTTTGCTTCGGCTTAGTCTCTTTATTTATTAGGGGTTGCCACAGTGGAATGAACCACCAACTTATCCAGCATATGTTTTACACAGCAGATGCCCTTCCAGCTGCAACCCAGTAATGGGAAACATCCATACACAGTCACACACATACACTACAGCCAATTAAGTTTAATCAATTCACCTATAGCGCATGTCTTTAGACTGTGGGGGAAACCGAAGCACCCGGAGAAAACCCACTCTATCTATAAAGACACAAGCTGAACATGATATTATTTAATTTGCATTATTTTGGAGCTATTTTACATTCATAGGCGATGAAGAACTGCAAAATAAATATTTAATATGTACATAAATATGTATTTTTGTGCTGAATTTTTCCCACATAAGCACACCTCAAAGTTTACATAAAAATATAAATAAAACATTAATAGTAATACCCTACAGTTGTACAAAACGACATCTGTTTCTGTCACTACAGTTGTTGTGTTACCTCAGCAAATATACAATTAACACAACTGATTAATTCAAGTGCATACATTACTACATATGGTTCAAAAAATATTACACTGTTTACTAAAAGTTACACTGTAAAGAAAATGCTGTAAAATTTACAGTATAATATTGGCGATATTGGTAATAACAGTAATATTGTAAGATGTACAAGGGCATTGTAAATTAACAAATACAATTGTGCTGTAAAACTACAGCACAATTGTAATTGTTAATTTACAATGTGGCTGTAAATTTTGCCAGTAATACTGTAAAATATGCCAGTAATACTGTAAAATTTACAAGTGCACTGTACATTAACAATTACAATTGTGCTGTAAAACTACAACACAGTTGTAACAGGGCTTGACATTAACACCCGCCAACCCGCCAAATGAAACATTAACTGACCCAGCCAAGGCTCGAACCAGCGGCCTTCTTGCTGTGAGGCGACAGCACTACCTGCACCACTGCGTTGCCCTCTGTAGAAGTATTTTACGCTATTAAATAAAGGTTATTTACTGGTATTGATGGTTCAATTAAAAAAGTAATTTATCCTTATTTATAGGTTTTTAAGAACCATTCACTGAAAGATTCTTGTAGGGAACATGCATTTGTTTATGTATGGCATTAAGACTAAACAGTGTAACTGACAAAGTGATGCAACAAATCACAAGCTTTTAAATTTTCTTGCTTTTCCTTTTTTACTCCTCAGTAAAAACGCAAATTTTTTCGATGGAATATTCAAGAGGCAAGATTTACAAAGAATAAAAAAGGCAAACATCAGCATAAGATGTTTATCTCTATGCACAGGATCTCCTGGAAGAAAGGCTGTCACCTGAGACTGTAAATCTTGCAAACCATCACGGCTTAGACAGCATAAGAGATAAAAACATGTTTGGTCTCTAATGACAGATATTAGAATGTCAATCATTAATCATTATGGTAATATGGGTCAAATGGCTGAAGCCACATTTGAGGCATAAGCTTGAGAGGTAATTATCATTTTTAAAGGCCACATTTGGACTCGAATGACATTACAAACGATATTGAATCTCATTAATGTTAATAAGTACTAATGGAAAATAAAAACACTTGGAAATTGCAATTCAAAGCAAATGTAATTGCATCGTTTAAGCAATTAGACAAAATGCACCTCGGTCCAGAGAAAGTAAAAGAGAAACTCCATGACTTCCAAATGCATTCAAGGAATCGGAATCTTATTAAAAGCACTCAAAGGGAGAAATTCACTGAGAATGAATTGAATCTGCTGACAGCATTGTTTATTAGAACACTCGGTCTGTGTGTTTCAGCACTCAATTTGCTAACAGAATTATGCAAATTCAGAGCAAACACGTCTGTAAAATTAATGCTAAAAGCAATTTGAACTTTGCAATTATTTCAGACCAAATCTGAGAGCAAGTTTTAAATGATTATTGCAGATCTCTCTGCGTTCGGACTGTACTTATATGATTTTAGATTAAAATAAAAACTAAAAAGGTAGAATATTGCAGTACTTACAGTTTATGAATTATCCATGAACAAAATTTTATATACACTCATCGGCCACTTTATTAGGTACACCTTACTTGTACTGGGTTGGACCCGCTTTTTCCTTCAGAACTCCCTTAATCCTCCATGGCATAGATTCAACAAGGTACTGAAAATATTCCTCAGAGATTTTGCTCCATATTGACATGATAGCATCACGCAGATTGCTGCAGATTTGTCGGCTGCACATCAGTGATGCGAATCTCCCGTTCCACCACATCCCAAAGGTGCTTAATTGGATTGAGTTCTGGTGACTGTGGAGGCTATTTAAGTACAGTGAACTCATTGTCATGTCCAAAAAATCAGTATGAGATGATTCACGTTTTATGAAAGGTGCATTATCCTTCTGGAAGTAGCCATCAGAAGATGGGTACACTGTGGTCATAAAGGGAAGAACATGGTCAGCAACAATATTCAGGTAGGCTGTGTCTTTGACATGATGCTCAATTGGTACTAATGGGCCCAAAGTGTGCCAAGAAAATATCCCCATACCATTACACCAATGGCACCAGCCTGAAATGTTGATACAAGGCAGGATGGATCCACGCTTTCATGTTTTTGACGCCAAATTCTGACCCTACTGTCCGAATGTTGCAGCAGAAATTTTAATTCATCAGACCATTCAATGTTTTTCCTATCTTCTATTGTCCAATTTTGGTGAGCCTGCGAAAAATTGTAGCCTCAGTTTCCTGTTCTTAGCTGACAGGTGAGACACCCGGTGGGGTCTTCTGCTGCTGTAGTCTATCAGCCCCAAGGTTGGATGTGTTGTGCATTCAGAGATGCTCTTCTGCATACTTCGATTGTAACTAGTGGTTATTTGAGTTACTGTTGCCTTTCTATCAGCTGGAACCAGTCTGGCCATTCTCCTCTGACCTCTGGCATCAACAAGGCATTTGCGGCCACAGAACTCAGCAGTTTCTGAAATACTCAGACCAGCTTGTCTGGCACCAACAACAATGCCATGTTCAAAGTCACTTAAATAACTTATCTTCCCCATTCTGATGCTCGATTTGAACTGCAGCAGATTGTCTTGACCATGTCTACATGCCAGAATACATTGAGTTGCTGCCATGTGATAGGCTGATTTTCATTAACGAGAAGTTGGACAGGTGTACCTAATTAAGTGGCCAGTGAGTGTATATTTTAAATTAAATCATCAACATAAATTCAAGTCTCTTCAGTCACATGTCATTTCTGAAGATTTACTTACATGTGGGTGAGACTGACCAATAGCAATCCACAGCAATCCAATCAATTCCCAATTGACAGTTCAAGAAACCACTTGTAAGTCACAATTAGCAATAAAAAAAAATCACCATCAATTCAGTTTCATACCAACTTTAAAGAATTTTTCATTAATTGAGAAATCAAATGTAAATTTATTATGAAAATATTAATTCTCAACTGATGGTAGCACAATCGCCTCAGAGCTAAAAGGTCGCTGGTTCAAGCCCCAGCCTGGTGAGTTTGCATGTTCTCCCCGTGTTCACGGGGGTTTCCTCCGGGTGCTCCGGTTTCCCCCACAGTCCAAAGACAAGGGGTACAGGTGAATTAAATAAATTGACCATATGTGTGTAAATGAGAGTGAATGAGTGTTTCCCAGTGTTGGGTTGCAGCTGGAAGGGCATCAGCTGCGTAAAACATATGCTGGATGAGTAGGCTATTTATTCCGCTGTGGCGACCCCTGATAAATAAAGGGACTAATTAAAAAATAAATAAAGCCAAAAAGAAAATGAATGAATGAATGAATGAATGATTATATGCTTTCAATTTGTTTGCCCTACACTCAAAAACATCTATTTTTTCATGCTTGTTCAAACACTCAAAAACATATGTATTTTTTTCTTGCTTGTTCAAACTACTTACCTAAAATTTGCTGAAACAGCACATTTCATGAGAATAGTGGGACAACTTAATTGTTTATGTTCAATCCACTTAAATTTGTTAAATTAACTTATTCGATTTGTGTTGGGACAACATGAATTAATTGTGTGGAATATTTTTTTTACAGTGTAGTACTGTATAGTGCTATTAAAATCATAAAAATCTAAGCAGAGTTTTTCCTCCACAGAGACTATTTTATTCTCGTAACAAAGTTCTTTGTGCCCTTGAACAGAAATAAATGATTATTTTCAGCAGGCAGTCTGTGTTTAGCATCAGTGTGCATACTGTGTGAACTTGACATTTGTTTATAGTGCAATATTAAACTTTGACTTTAATGCTTGGCTTGAAACCGTTTTCACAACACTCATGAATACTGTAATTGCTAGAGAAACACAAGAACATACTTCAAAATCATTTTGATCTTAAAATCTTATCTTTTGCCGGCCAGCTCTTGGATTTAAATTTGTTCCCATGGACAATACATTACTAGCATGGTCAAAATAACGTGCCATGCCACATCCACACCATGTTTAAACATGTTCTTTTTCATTCTTTAATCTGATTAACTAAGACTTTTAAAACTTTTTTTGTTTTTAAGTTTAGACTTAAAGTATGTACTTAATTTCTATCGATATAAATTATTTGAAAATTTGTTTTAGGGATTTTAGAGATGGCCATTTGTCACTGACAATTAAATAGTAAATAGTACATTAAAATACATTAACAATAATAAAATAAACTATATTTTTAAATAAATAAATCATATAAAAATAAATAAACAAATAATAAAATAAAATAAAATATTATGATAAATATAAACATTATTCATTTAAATAACATCCTATTAACATCTTATTTTGTGTTTAACAGGTTTGGAACAAGTGAAGAGCCGGTAAATGATGACAGAATTTTTATTTTTTTTTTATTTTTGGTGAACTATCCCTTTAATTCAACAATGCTTATATAACAACACTCTGTGTCAGCTAACATTGATTTAGCAATTCCATTTGTTGGTTTTTTCTCCCTTGCCTTCAAACTTTACATTCTTAGCTAGGAAAGGCTGTCAGCGTTTTAAAAATTAAATGAAGTCTTTTGTGGAAGTTTTTTTTCCCCTTCTTCATGTTTTACGTTGTTCCTACTCAGCAGTGTTTGCAGTGGTGGCCCTCTGAGAACTCCACGCTGTGATATTAATTGCTTGTTTTAACAGCGAGGCTGACTCATTCAGACTTTACCCCTGAGAACTGCTTTTTTTTCTCCTGCTTTTTTTCCCCTCTCGGCTGCTATTATCTAAAAGCAGAAGCGATGAGTTCCTGAACCGATGGGAAATCTGCTGCACACTGGGACGGTAACAGACACAAGTCGGACACTCTTGTGTGTTTATCTTATACAGTGCAGATAACGTTAAAAGAATTTCTCTGAAACCTACCGAGCGAGCAAAATGACAAAAATTTTGAAGATAAGAATTACATACACTAGCAAAAAGTTTTGGGTGGGTAAGATTTTTGATATTTTTGACACTAGTGTCTTGTATTCACCAAGGCGGCATTTATTTGATCAGAAATACATTACTATTTTAAAATCTGTATTATATTTTAACATGAAATTTAATCATGTAATTCAAAGATTAATTTTCAGAATTATTACTGGTGATAACTGTTAAAGGCGACAGAATTATTTAAGAAATTATGGAATTATCACAAAATGTTTCAGGAACCAGTCTAGACTGATCACATCAGTGTGATTGTAAGGGTTAAAGGCATAGTTCACCCAAAAATGAAAATTCTGTCACTATTTATTCATCCTTGTCTCAAACATATATGAGTTTCTGTCTTTGGACACAAAACAAGATATTTTAAAGACCTGAAAACCTGTAACTATTGACGTCTATAGTAGGAAAAACAAATACTAAGTCAATGGTTACAGGTTTCCAACATCCTTGAAAATATCTTCTTCTGACAGAATTTAAATTTTTGGATGAAGTATCCCTTTAACCTTTTAATGTATACAATCACACCTGTGTGATCAGTCTAGCCTGATTTCTGAAACGTTTTGCGGTAATTCAGTCACCGTTAATAATTATCACCAGTCATAATTCTGAAAATCCCAGTGATGGGTTACAACTGAAAGGGCATCCGCTGCGTAAAACATATGCTGGATAAGTTGGCGGTTCATTCCGCTGTGGCAACCCCAGATTAATAACGGGACTAAGCCAAAAAGAAAACGAATGAATGAATGAATAATTCTGAAAATGAATCTTTGTATAACATTATTAAATTACATTTTAAATATAATACAAATGTTGAGATATTGTTGTTTATGATCAAATAAATGCAGCCTTGGTGAACACAGCTGTGTGATTGATGCATTAAAGGGATAGTTCACCAAAAAAATGAAAATTCTGTCACCATTTACTTATCCTTTACTTGTCTCAAACATGTACAAGTTTCTTTCTTCGGACACAAAACAATATATTTTGTAGACAGCTGAAAACCTGTAACCCTTGACTTCTAAAATAGGAAAAACAAATACTAAGTCAATGGTTACAGGTTTCTAACAACCTTGGAACTTTATTCTCTTGTGTTCAAGAGAAGAAAGAAACTCAAAAAGGTATAAAACAAGTAAAGGGTGAGTAAACAACATAATTTTCATCCTTTTTTAGCATAAACGATTCCTTTAACCCTTTAATCCATACAATCTCACCAGTGTGATCAGTCTAGTCTGGTTTTTAAAAATTTTTGTAATAATTCTCTGATTTCTGAATTGAAATTACTCATAAATGTTTGAAACAAGTAAAGTATGAGTAAATGATGACAAAAAATAATTTTTAAAGGAACTATCCTGTAACCCTTTAATGCATACAATCAAACTTGAAATGTTTTGGAGTAATTCAGTAATTTCTATATGATTCGGTCACCGTTAATAAGTATTACTAGCAATAATAAAAAAAAATTGAATCACATTATTAAATTACATTTTAAAATATAATACAAATTAGTTGGTAAATATATTTTTGTTTATGATCAAATAAATGCAGCTTTGATGAACACAGCTGTGTGATTGATGCATTAAAGGGATAGTTCACCAAAAAATGAAAATTCTGTCACCATTTACTCATCCTTTACTTGTCTCAAACATGTATGAGCTTCTTTCTTCTGACACAAACTTGAAAATCTATAACTATTTGATTCCATACATTCCAAACAAATGCTAAGTCAATGCTTACAGGTTTCCAACATCCTTGGAAAAATATTATTTTCTGTTCAGGAGAAGAAAGAAACTCAAAAAGGTATAAAATAAGTAAAGGATGAGTAAATGATGACAGGATTTTCATATTTGCATGAACTATTCCTTTAATCCTTTAATGCATACAATCACAATGTGTGATCAGTCTATCCTGGTTTCTGAAACATTTTGTTAAAGTTCTGTTTTTTTTTTTATTGCTCATACATGTTTGAAACAAGTAAAAGATGAGTAAATAATTACATTTTTTTGATGAACTATCCCTTTAACCCTTTAATGCATACACTCACACCGGTGGGATTAGTGTAGACTGGTTTCTTAAACATTTATGAGCAATTTTAATTAAAAAAAATACTTTATCACCCATAATAATTTAGAAAAATAATCTTTGAATCACATGATTAAATTACATTGTACAATACAATTGTTGAAATATTACCGACCAAATAAATGTACTTTAATAGACTTGTAAACCAAATCACCTACTGTACTTTGCCTTTAAAAATATGTGAAAAAAATGTGTAACAAAACGTGAAACCGATGTGAAGCTGATGCAAATCTTTTGTAGTTTTTCTTCAAGTCTAACTCTTACCAGGTATTGTTTTAAAAAAATTAGGATCAGTAGAATCACTTGCAATGCTGTTTTAGTTATTCTGAAGGGGACTATCTCAATAAAGTGTTAGCAGATATTAAGCAGACAGTCTAGTAATTCTCTAATGACTAATAGTTCTCACATATTGTCAACAGAATGTCTTAAGGGGGCCATCAACATTAATGGTTACCTACTTCTTTGTTCTGGAAAGCCCAAAGCAGCTTATAGATGTCTCTTGCAGTATATTAAACAGTGAAAGTAGGATTTTTTTTTTGAAGTTATCATGTGATCACGTTGGTATCGCGGTAGCTCATCTGTTCTAATTAAAAGCTTTAGTCACATTTAAGGACAACCGCTATTTAAGGACAAACATATGGCAATCACAATTGCAATTAACCAAAATGCCCACTCGTATATCTCTTCCTGATCCTTGTTAAGCATGATTTTTCTCATTCAATTAAGCTCTTGAATAATATATAAAGCATTTGCTGCAACATAATCAATCTCAGCTGTAAAAAAGAAATCACACTCTTCGAATCACACATGCATCTCATTCGAGCCCCATGCAGACAGTTCATTTGGATTACAATTGCTTGCATTTAAATATATAAAGCTTTATAAAGAAACAAAGCCTTTTCCAAGCTTGTTTGTGAATATGTGTTCACACTCAATTTTAAAAAAGTCTCTCTCAATATTTTTTCAGCCAAGTTAGGGGTTTGTAGAAATGATGAACTTTAGATTTTTTGTGTTGTGCATGTTTAGTAAATCAGATTACTCATCAGAATGTCTGATTTACTAGATTTCAATGAATCTACTGTATAATAAATTCAAGTATAATTTATCTTGACTGCACTGCTGGCAAGATAAATTTCGACTAGTGACCCAAAAAAACATACATGAACAAATAATCAAAACTTGAGGTATGAATGTTGTTGCATTAGATTAAGGGAGGGAACAATTAAAACAAGATATTTTGAAGCTGGAAACCTGTAACCATTGACTTCCATAGTAGAAAAATAAATTCTAAGTCAATGGTCACAGGTTTCTAACATCCTAAAAGTTTGAAACAAGTAAAGGATGAGTAAATGGTGAAAGAGCTTTCATTTTTGCATGAACTATCCCTTTAACGCATACAATCACACCGGTGTGATTAGTCTAATCTGGCTATTTACATTTTTTTGTGTTGTGTGTGTAGTAAATCAGATTAATCATCAGATTGTCTGATTTACTAGATTTCAATGAATCTACTATATAATTAACTCAAGTATCATTTGTCTTGATAATTTGAATTAGCAACCCAAAAAAATCATATATGATCAAATAATCAAAACTTAATAATGCATGAATGTTGTTGCATTAGATTAAATTGGAGAATTAAAGTGTCTGGATGTTATTTATTGATTTATTTAGTTTAATACATGCTTTCAAAAATTCTACTTGCAATCTTTTTGGAAATACTGTTATTTTTGTTCATTTTTAAAAAATGATATAATGCAACAGACTAATTCAAAATTAAAAATAACGTAAAATAAAAGTTGCTGCCTTCATTTTTTAAATTATACTAATTTTAAGTCATTTCAATTCACTGCTTATTAATTTATAATAAAAAATTGCATAAAATGACGCTGATACATATTTAACTTTAAATTTAGCAGTGTCGTTTGGTTTGCATTCGAAGAATTCGGTCACACTTTACAATAAGGTTCATTAGTTAATGTTAGTTAATGCATTTACTAACATGAACAAACAATGAACAATACTTTTACTACAGCATTTGTTCATGTTAGTTAACGTTAGTTAATGAAAATACAGTTGTTCATTGTTGGTTCATGTTAATTCACGGTGAATTAACTAATGTTGACAAGCATGAACATGGATGTTAATAATGCATTAGTGAATGTTGCATTATGATTATTAAATGCTGTACAAGTGTTGTTTATAACTAGTTCATGTTAGTAAATGCATTAACTAATGAACCTTATTGTAAAGTGTTACCAAGAATTCAATGTCATTAATTACATAAAAATGCATAATTTAGCAATTTTACAATCCAATATTTGAATAGTGCAGTTTTTGTTGCAGTTTAATTATATTTTATGTCAATGGTGCTCAATTTAATTAATTTTAAGTGTTTTTGCTACTCTGATATATACAGTTTTATTTTCATAAGTGCTGTTTAACAGAGAGAATATTTATTCAACACATTTGTAAACATAATAGTTTTAATAACTACTTTCTAATGACTTGCTGATTTTGTCTTTGTCACGATTACAGTATTTAACATTTTACTAGTTATTTTACAAGATACGACACTGCCAACAAAATTCTTGCAGCTTCTCTTTTTTTAGTAAACTCAAATCAAATGTTCTAGTCATTGCAACTTCCAATCTGCTAAAATGTTAAAAAAAAGTTAAGCTTTTTTTTACATTTTTGGGTCAACTAACCCTTTAAAACTTTAACTACACTGTTAAAAAAGTCAAGACAACAAATATTTTGTTGCTTTAACTTATTTTAATAAGTTAATCAGGTTTTAACAATTTCTGGTTTGTCATTTTTATTGATGTAAGTTGAGATGAGTAGTAAAGTTAATTTGGATTAATTAAGATTTACTAGATTTAAATGAACCTACTAACTAATTAATTAACTAATTAAAAACTAAAGGATTCAGCTGATTCAAATGTTATCATTCGACTGAATTGGCGATATCAGTGGTTATCAGCTGATAGATATAGGCCAGTAGGGGCCTTCTATATATAGGCTCAGAAGGCTGTTATCATCCATCCACATGGTTAATCAGCTATAGATCACATACAGCCATGGCCAGAAGTTAACAAGAATTATTTATAATACCCCAACCCTTAACCCAACCTTCACAGCAATGTAAAATCAGATCTGGATCTGGAGTCTTCTCTATTAGTATAGCTGATTAACCACAAGAGTTATTTATATTAGTTATTCAATTTCTCATTAATTGTATTTTATTAACGTCTACCCCTACGCCAACCCTAAACCCAACCATCACAGTATTGTAAAAACAGATCTGGATCTGGAGTCTTCTCTATTAGCTTAGCTGATTTACCATGTGGATGGATGATAATAGTAGGTAATGGATGATACTAGTAGGTGCAGAAGGCCTCTACTGACCCATATCAACCAGCTGATAACTACTGAAAATGCCCATTCAATCAAGTAATAACATTCGAAGCAAGTGAAAAATTTAAGTCAGCAATATATTTTGTAGGTTAACTACTACTATTTTTTAAATGTAAAAATGCCTCTTTGACCTACTTTGACATACTTTATCAAGGTCACTGATAATGGACTTTTATTTTTATTGAACAAACCAAAATACTCATCCGATTAGAAGGCAGTCTTGAACATCACACACTGAAAAACTAATATTTATTGGATTTTTAAGGTAAATGGTTGCAAACAATCTATATGGGCTGAATTTAAACAAACAATTTAAGCTGAACATTACTAAATGTAATTTATTTATTTGTGATTTGTTTAAATTCAACCCATACATAGTTGAAGTCACAATTATTAGCCCTCCTGAATTATTAGACCCCCTGTATGTATTTTTTCCCCAATATAAATATTTTTTAACACATTTCTAAACATAATAGTTTTAATAACTCATTTCTAACAACAAATTTATTTTATCTTAGCCATAATGACTACATATTATTTCACTAGATATTTTGAGATTTTTCAAAATACTAGTATTCAGCTTAAAGTGACATTTAAAGGTTTAGCTAGGTTAATTAGGCAAGTTAGGGCAATAAGGCAAGTCATTGTATGACAGTGGTTTGTTCTAGGAATGTCCAGATCTGACTACCTGATCGGAAATAGGGCCTACTCACACGGTTTCAGACTCGATCAGAATCAGACATTGCCTCCCGATCAGGACTCGAATATATATGTATATATTTATATGTATAGTGATTATTTTTTTTACACTTCTATAGTCATGCGGTGCCACAGAGTTAGACCTCCTTCTTGTATTCACACAGAAACAGCAATGCATGCAGAGATGCTATTGGTTAAATGCTGTACAGCTTAAAGCAAAAAGTGCTTGTGATTTTGTACAGCTTAAAGCAGAAAGTGCGAGTATGTCTGTGGTCTGGAGGTTTTATAAAGTTGATGACGACAACATTCCCCTAGCAAACTGTGAGATATGTAAACTTTGGAATGCCTGCCGGGTATTTTAAGTTGAGGTGCTGTTTGTTTTTATATTGCATGTTTTTATTTTTTTCACTGTTGAACTAAAATCGAAAGTGAAGGATTGATGTTATTGATGAACTCATTGTTCAAGCTACCTCAAAGAAGTGCTCTGTTTGTTAACAGAGTTGTTGAATGTTAAAATAAAAAAATACAATAATAAGAATTAAATAAAAAATAAGGAACATCCTGGATCTGTTTCTTTGCTTTTCTTTATTCTTTTTTTATGTATTATAGAAGTATCGGAGCGGGTTTCGGTATTAGTATCGGTACCAATACCGAAACACAATCCGATACTTCTATAATACATAAAAAAAGAATTAAGAAGAGCAAAGAAACAGATCCAGGATGTTCCTTATTTTTTATTCAATTCTTATTATTGTACTCGAAATCTAATGACTTGGACTTGAGAGCAAAAAAAACTTGATCGGGACATCCCTAGTTTGTTCTGTAGACAATAAAAAAAAATATAGCCTTAAGGGGGCTAATAATATTGACCTTAAAATGGTTTAAAACATAAAAATAAAAAACTGCTTTTATTCTAGCCAGAAAAAAAAACTAATTATACTTTCTTCAGAAGAAAGAATGTTTTAGGAAATACCGTACAAAAATTCCTTGCTCTGTTAAACATCATTTGAGAAATGTTTGATTTAATTCACAGGAGGGCGAATCATTTTGACTTCAACTGTAAATTGTTTGCAACCACTTACCTTAAACAAAATTGAGTGAATCTAATGATTTTTTTTTTCAGTGCAGACATTACGATAAATCCAAAAACCCAAAACCAACAGAACACAAGCAGGAAGCACAAAAGGAATGGAGTGTTTTCAGTGAGAGAGAGTGAGGGACAAACAGAGGAGAAGAAACACAGGAGTGCTGCAGTCTGTGTACCTTCATAAGGGAAAGGCCTACAATGGCATGCGTTAGTGTGAGCTAGGCTGGATGGTTGCGTACTCGACAAGGTCCCCGGCCGTTTGCACTGAGCTGCGTGGACTGGGAGAGGAAGCCAGAGCTGCAGTATCCAGTTCCGCGTACTGGACATCACAGTCCTTGTGGCCAGAGTTCTGGAGATGAGAGAGGTGGAGAGGGTGAATGAGGAGCTCTCACACACACACACACACACACACACACACACACACACACACACACACACACACACACACACACACACACACACACACACACACACATTCAGAAGACAGAACAGAGGTGTTACTCTGCGCACAGAGATCAGACTCCGGGTTAGTGGAAATGAGAGAGACAAAAAATAATAAATGATTCACTGAGGAGGACGGACAGAATTATTTTTATTCTGCTTTTTTGTTGTTGTGAACATCTGAAATAAAAGTTTAGATAAATAAGTAAAACAAACTTTTTTTTAATGAAGCTTATTTCTAAATAGTTATTTTTTATTAAATGTTATATAATGTTCTCATTATCGCATTTATGGCCACATATTCTCTCAAGTTTGTCATAAAGCCTATAAATATATTAAATGATTCACTGTTGAGGACAGACACGGTGACTTTTATTCTGCCTTTTTTATGTGTTTTTGTTTGAAGGTGAATGCCTGGGAATAAATGATAGATAAATAAAGTAAAACAATTACATTTTTTAAGGAAACCTGCTCTTAATGGTATAGTTCACTCAAATAAAAAGAAATTAAATCAAATAAAATTATTTAAATAAAATTATTGTTCACATTGACAATTTTTATTGACTCCTTATGTTGCTTAAAAATTTCAAATAAAGCATATGAATTATATTTTTTGACATTGTTAAAATATTAGTTGTTTTTTCTACTTATTTTATTTCCTTTTAATTATTTTTCATTAAAATATTAGTTTTGTAATATATATATATATATATATATATATAAGGACATTTAATTCTCTGAAAACTTTCTCTTTGAAAATTCTCTCTTTGATGTTGTTTCTTCACATTATAGTAATGGTATTCTTCAAATAATAATAATACACTACTGTTCTGTGTACTATTAAAAAATGTAATTTTGAGAATTGTGTAAATGAAGCAATGAACTGAAACAATAAAATTTAATTTGATATAATAAAAGTAAATTCATGAAAAACCTTTCAAGTTTTAAAGACCAAAAATTAAATAAAATAAAAAATCCAAACAAAACTAAAAAGAATACAACAAAACACACAAAACAATAACAAATATAAAACAAAACTCAACATTGAACAAAAAACTAAACACAAAATTAGAAAAAAACTAAACAAAATGAACAATTACAATATAAGCACACACACACACACACACACACACACACACACACACACACACACAC
>CAIGQZ010032997.1:8773096-8786860 GCA_903798205.1 Danio tinwini
TATATATATATATATATATATATATATATATATATATATCCAAAACCTTTTGATCATACTGCCCAATGACAATCATTTTAAATAACCGTGATTACAATTATTAACATTATGATTCATTCATTATGTTTCTCCATAATCGAACAGCCCTAGTCTTCAGTGTTTTTAAAATGATCTGTTTTCGGACCAAAGATGCTGGTATAGTGTGGACATCAGGCAAAGCTGTAGCAGAACTTATGTGTTTTAAAACAAAAATGCACTAGTATAACCGGCACCTCAGGTAAATGTCATTTGTTATCTGACATATAGTTTACAACATGTTTTACTGGCATCGAAACACTGATTCAGCCATTACTTTAGTCACAGTGCATTTCAGGAAGTTGCACTGTTTCTTTCAGCACACCTTCTAATGTTCATTGACGTGTTTATCTTGCTATAACTATACTAAATCACTTCACGTCCGGCTTCATCTCCTCTGTCACAGAGCCGGCTTTCACTAACTGCAACTGGATTGATACAAAAAATGTGATGTGAAATAAAAAAATATACTTTGACGCGACTGGATACCATTGATTAGTCTATTTTTGTGTGACAGAAGCTACGAAGCTACAATATAAATCTTTGTTAAAAATCCTTTCGCAAAATCCCTGAAAAAGACATCTCATGAGTGTTTTCTTTTCTTTTTTTGGAGATTATTTTGTGAAATTGATGTTGACATGTTTACATTTTGAAATGTAACGCACACAAATTAACATTTTACAATAATACCGACTACCAAATGATAAAAACATCATTATCAGCTGGAGTGCCCATTAAGCTCATTTGTATACATTTGTTGTATACATATTACATCTGTTATTTGCATGGACTACAACTGCCATGAGTTTTTGCGCCAACCAACAACTGCTACAGCTGTAAACAATCTGGACTGACACGCACACGCAGCTGAATATCAATAACACTTATTATACTCCCTATATTATCGCCATTCACATGCATACAGTACCTATTTCTGAGTCTTGTTACTGTTTATGTGCATTTCTAAGCGTTTACCTGTGTTAGCCTGTCTTTGTTTTGACCCTATACTGTTTACTAGTGATAGTAAAATTAAGCTTTCTGAACTAGTGAACTTTTTTAACTCAACTGCATCAGCAAAAATGATGGCAAAAATGTCAAACGTTCACAACCGACCAATTCATTCATGTAGTAATACAACAATAGTATAAACAAATTACTTAAAGAGCCCCTATTATGGGTTTTTGAAAATGACCTTCCATGTAGTGTGTAACACAGCTCTTAGTGAAGTGAAATATCCAGCTAAAGCTTAAATCTGAAAGTGGACAGTTTTTAAAACTATTGATTTATCCATAAAAGAGTCGATTCATAGTGGCTTAAATGAATCGTCTTGATAACGAATCTTCAGCTGTTTTGGCGTGACGTCGTTACGAAACATAATGGTTGCGCACGCAGACCCGGCAAAATTCAAACCTGCGGCCCCGCCCACTAACACAACAGCAAGACGCTCATGAAGATGCTGTGTTTACCTGGATATTATTGGAAGTGTGAGGGAAAGGAGTCGTTTAGAAATCTGCACGCTTACAATGGGCGATCTATCACTACACCGCTCATGCATTAGTTTCTGCCTCCATCTTGTAATGGACAGACAAGACACCAGGGGTGCGGGCAAAATAAGGACAAAATATTAGGTGCACCGGCTGGCTGCTGAACGCTGTGCTTCGGGCTGGCGAGCAGCACTGAAAAGGCTTGCGAATGGAGAGCGGGAGCCCGCAGAGATAGCTTGTCAGAGGACAGAGGATGCTACAATCTCCCGGCTGGGGATGTGATCGTTTAGAAAAGCAGAGTACAGGTAAGCCCTTAAAACATATAGCAGTTCACGGACGAGGTGCCACAGCAATGATTGCAAATAGAAATGATCTACATGTGTTGTTACTAGTAACCGCGTGTACTGTATCAGGTTAACTATTTATATTCTCATATCGCGTCTAATGCAACGTTATAAATGCGAAGCGTGCTGCTTTGTTTACAGATTTAAATACAGGCTGTCATCGGTCCAATTAGCGCAGATTAGCTTCGCGCTAAGCAGGGGTTTGGGAACAAATGAATCGCTGAACGATTCATATGGGAGTCGCTGGGATAATTAGGTAAAAATAAATGCCTATTATAAGACCATGAACGTGTTTTTTGACCTTGCATGCATATCAGTATGTTGTTAGAGACCCATAAAACCGAAATATGACCCTTTTCAATGTGTAATGGGGCTCTTTAATTACTGTAGTTTTTTTTACATATAAGGTATGTTACATTAACACAGATGATTGTAGTAAAATCAAAGGTATTTAATAGTATTTATGTTTATCATAGTCTAACAGGTCCTACACCCAACGATTTGTTCCGAGCGGGGAACGAACTGGCTCTTCCTGCATGGGAGGCGAGTACTCTAACAAGAGGCTAGGGGAGTGAGGCTTCAGCGTCGCACTCACCAGCTGGCCTCAGTCACACACTATACTACAATATGATGTAGAATTCATTTAAACAGTCATAAATAATACACTAATCTCTTAACAATCGCTGTGATCAATTTAAGAGCTACATTGCCCAGATATAAGAATAGTATAGGGGAATTACTAACCTATGTTACACATGATGTCACACCGGTTCAACCGCGCATACCTGTTGCAGTAGCAAACATGTTGTGTTGTGCCGTAGGATGCCAAAATCGCAGACGTCTTTGTCTAAGAGGGAGCTGAATGAAGTGAGGACCTAATTAAAAATGCTTGACTCTGCAGTTCTCATTTTATATCAGTAAGTGCACTCTATGCTGAATCATACAGATTAATCGTTTTTGATTGCAGTAATGTATGATTTCAGCAAAAACTGTTAAATATGTGTAATGAAGTTACGGGAAGAAGGAGGCGGAGAACCGACGAACTTCAAATAAATATTTATTAATAAACGGGGACGGCAGCTCCTCACGGAGACTGCCGTCTAAATCAAAACAAAACGGACGGCAGCTCCTCACGGAGACTGCCGTCAAACTGAAAGCAAAAGTAAAACAAAACATGTCCGGGCCCGGTCCTCTCTCTCTGTCCTCTGCCATCGTTCCTCCTCTTATAGTCCAGAGCTCCTTCCGTGGGATTGAAGGCAGGTGCGCGCCACAGGTGCATCTCATCTGTGGCGGGCCTCGTTTCGCTCCCACGGCTCTCGGCCACGCCCCCTCGCCACAATATGGTTAATTAAACTGCAGACACTGAATGCTTAAAATGAAATGTAAAAATGTAAGTTCACAGACACTGCAGTACAGGTGTTGTTCGCTGTCAGAATGCAGTTGTTTTGCTTGTTGATGATTACCCAGGCCTTGTTCAGATCCATCATCCTTGTCTTTGGCTAGCCAGATTCTCGGTTTTTAGCACTACATAGTTTTAAATCTGGTAATCATGGAACATTATTTCTTGCACATGACCAAACAGAACAAAATTGTAGGCATCCAAAGACTTGTAGGCCTTTAACTTCTCTCTTGCAAAATCATTTGAAGTTTCAATGAGATCGTTGCATAGTTGTATATTTTGTAGGGGTGTCAAAATTAATTGTTTCTTCGGTGCACCGCGATGCAGACGCGGACAATTCGGTATCGGTTCAGTAATAATCATAACCAGATATTATGTACTGATGTCATTTATCTCACATGCGATATGTCGTCGTAGCTTACTATGGCGAGGGAGGAGAACTGCGAGTGCGAGTATTTACAACGCTCTAACTACATAGAACTCAGAAACTGTGCACAATTACACTGCGTGTGTGTTTGCTGAACACTGTTTCACTGACACTTACAGCAAAAGCCCCTATTTCACAGCGATTAAAAGAAAGAAGGTAATCTCCATTTCTCTCTCTCACTGTGGCCCATGAGTGCATCTGTGAAGAGCGCCAGCGTGTAAGAGCCAATCGCAGCCCTTTCTGTTGAGCGCGTGACCAATCAAAGGGGTGTAAGAAAGAACTTAGTAGACAAGGCTCAGAGAGCGAGCGGGATATTTATATTTGTTTATTTGCTATAAATGCTCGTGTTGTTTAAAGGTAAAGTTTATATATCTGACTGTTCATATTAAAGGACAAAATTGTTTTACAAATAGTATATTAATATATTTATACATTTTAATACAAGAATTGCTGTGCTGTGAAGAAAATATAAAACGGTGTATGGAAAGAATCATCAATGCACCGTGATGCACCAAGATATCGAATTGAACTGAATCGATGGCATGATAATCGTAACCGAACCGAACCGTGAGACCAGTGTAGGTTCACACCTCTAATATTTCAGGCTGGATGCTTGGCCATTTCGTCTTATCCAATATCCATTAGGAGGGTTCTATCGCAAATTGACCTGTCAGATGAACGTGCTCACTTTAACATTAATTTTGCTGAATAACTGTGCTTATCACTGGGTGACAAGCTGTTATAATACTCTGAAAGCATTATGTAAATATATTATATGTAAGTCAAGAGTTCACACTTAGCTGATGATTGATAATAAAGCTTGTTTGGCACGCTGTCCTGGGAGAGAGCCCTGAGCTTATTAGATCCTCAAACCCTGGGCTCCCTCCCATTGCAGGGTGAGAGGGGAGTTTGAGCTCAGGTAGATCTCCATGACTCCCTCTTGCTTATTTGTAGCTAAGTGTCGGATATGGATCGTTGAAAAGAGGTGTGCTCGCTTAGAACTTGGCTATGGAACAAAATGTTGTAATCAATTGCTTAGGGTGCTTGTTATTTGGACTGTGGGAGGAAACCGGAGAACCCGGGGAAAACCCACGTGAGCACGGGAAGAACAAGCAAAACTCTGCACAGAAATACCGCCTGGTTTACAAGGGGATTAAACCAGAGACATTCTTGCTGTGAGGCAACAGTGCTAATCACTGGCCTCCGTGTCGCCTGTTTGAAAAGGAGGGAAAGTAGGGTTGGGTGTGGGGGTTCTTCAAGACGAAGATATTGAGATAAGAAAGCTCTGGTTATTTATAGTGAGTTAGGAATCAACTGATTGGATAATTAGTTGTGAGCTGATGCTGGAACAGCTGAGAACAATCATAAGTGATCCTCTCAAAATTTGTTTATAAATAAACATCACTCAATATAACTTATCTTTAATACAACAACAAACTGTACCGCATCGGATGTCATTCCCTCGCTGTAAATGCTAGTGCTCCTGTTTTTTTCTGCAACCTCGATGCACGCGCATCCTGAAAAATTACACACCGGTAATTTGTCTATATTAAAATGAGGTTCCCCAGTTTCCACAATGTATATCTGTTGAAGAACACTTTCTGTATTTTGTGATTTGCATGTGTTTTCCATTTATTTACGGTTGTGGATTGCATTATGGGAGGTTGATCTCTACTCTGTCAACTTTTGATGTTGAAAACTCAAGTCTAAGGATATCAAAGTAACTTTATAGACATTTTAGTCATTTAAAATATTATAATGTTTGCGAAATAACAGAAAAATAAGTCTGTAAAATAACAGATCATGTACTGGCAGTTCATTACAAGGTATTTGTGGTGTAATATACAACACCAAGACAGAAAACATCTCACTTTAAACTATTAACAATGTTAATAAAAGTCACTTTTTTAACTTTAAAGGTTAAAAGTTGTTGGAAGAAACATCGAAGTCCCATAATGCGCTCACAAAATACGCAAAACTGTTAATTTGTGGATATTTTTTTACAGTGATTACTGAAAATAAACACAGGAAGTATTACATCAACCTCACTTTAGAGCCATTGGTGGAAAGTCATCAGTGTGGAGGTCTAGGAAATTTGACGTTGATTACTTGGGACTCAATCTGAAATGGCTTTTCAGCCACACACCAATCACTTCCCCAATGTTTCTGCCCTTTTCAACAATTGAAACACATTCCAGTGAGCACAATGGATATGCTAGTCAAGCTAATTACAGTCACATCAGTGATTGGGGGCAGTGTATCCCCTCTGGGAGCCCGCGTTCTGGATCAGAAAAGCTCCTTCATTAGTCTTCAGCTCTTTTCATTAGCAAGAACACTAAGAACTTAAGCACCCACACTGTCAATTTGACATCACAGACAATATGCCTGCAATATGTGTCAGGCTCTAATGTATTTTTCATTCCTTTTATATAGTCGATGCAAACTGATGCAGCATTACAAATAAAGCTGTCACACATACATTCATTTAGATTAGATGTTTCCTAGCATGAGCGCCTTGAGTCAAATAATATTGAATTCACGCCTCTCGTATGAAAATGTGCGAATAGACTATTGTGTAGTTAGAGTAATTAGGGTTTGATGGTTCATGTTTACACACAGCACAAATAGATTTTTTCTTAAACTTATATTCACTCAGAAAATAATTTTTGCTGCTTGTTCAAACTACGTATTTAACATAAGCTGATTCAACACAATGGGGTATATGCACACACACTTTTAATTTCAGCTAGCCAGCCTCAGCGCCTCCGAACTGACTTTCTATTATAAAATTGCCATGTTTAAGATCTGATTTCTTTAAAAATAAGTGATTTTCACTGCCTGATATAGATATATGATAAAGTGGGTCTCAGATTAGAAAAGAAACACTGCAATTCCATTTTACCCCACCGTATCTTTAAAATATGACAGTTTATTTTACCCCTGTATTTTCAATGGAGTTTCTGCGCTTGCCTGCTAATCCTGACGGCGCTAGCAGTTACATGGTCTTTTACCTCGTTTTACGCTTGAACAACTAAATGAATGCTTAAGTCTACAATATTTAACTGAATGTATTGTAGCTACATTACAACATTGATGCTGTAAAAATAACCTTATGTTATTGAAAATAATCACATTTAGCTTTCACCGAAAGCGGCTAAAAAACACTAGCTGTTCATATGGCCCATTCCAGTTTTTTGGGACTAAATTGTCATATTTTCAATACACTTAAATTTGTAAAAACTAATAAGTTAACTTTGTGTTGATATAACATAAAGAAATTGTGTGAAACCTACCATTTTTACAGTGTTGTATAAGAAGATGTTGAGTATAGAGCTAACAGTGCTAATAATGCTAACTGAGTGCTAACAATGCTAACAGCATTCTCTGCTGGTCTTTAGAAAAGTCATTTCCACAGTTCCTTTAGTATACACAGTATTCATTCATTCATTTTCTTTTCAGCTTAGTCCCTTTATTAACCAGGGGTCGCCACAGCGGAATGAACCACCAACTTATGTGTTTTTTACGCAGCGGATGCCCTTCCAGCTGCAACCCATCACTAGGAAACATCCATCCACACTCATTCACACACATACACTATGGCCAATTTAGCCTACCCCAAATTTACCTATACTACATGTCTTTGGACTTGTAGGGGAAATCGGAGCACCCGAAGGAAACCCACACCAACACGGGGAGAACATGCAAACTCCACACAGAAACGCCAACTAACCCAGCTGAGGCTCAAACCAGCGACCTTCTTGCTGTGAGGCGACAGCGCTAGCCACTACACCACCACTATACACAGTATACTGCTATTATAAAGAATATTTGTACACTCTATTACTTTATTTCCAATGTATGATCACAAACCCACAACATTGTTGGTAGCATGTGAAAATACTTTGCTACTAGGGTTTTTGATATCACTAGGGAAGTACTAGGGAAGTTGATATCAATACTAGAGAAGTTGATATCAAAATTAATAGCCCTCCTGTGAATTTATTTTTCAAGCATTATGTTTAACAGAGCAATGATTTTTTTCACAGTATTTCCCATAATATTTTTTCTTCTGGGGAAAGTCTTGTTTGTTTTATTTCAGCTAGAATAAAAGCAGCTTTTAATAAAAAAAACAAACATTTTAAGGTCAGTTTTATTAGCCCCCTTAAGCAATATTTTTTTCTGATAGTCTACAGAACAAACCATCGTTATACAATGATTTGCCTATTTATCCTAACTTGCCTAATTAACCCAGTTAATCCTTTAAATGTCAATTTAAGCTGAGTATCTTGAAAAATATCTAGTACTATCATTTATGGCTGGGCGTTGAAATTGTCATCGGTATTTATTGACCGAACACCATTGTCAATATCGATAAAAAAAATTTGGTATGTAAAATAGTTTTGGTATGAAGGCTATAGTTTTATTAAATTGTGGCTGCTGAGCTCGTGCCTTGGAAGCAATGCCAATAAGCTTAGCGTGTAAGTTTGTAATTTCCAATGGAGGCGCGCAACTTGCACGACTTGCATATGGGAGCAATGCGCATTTTTCTAGTTGAACATTTTATTTATCAAGTTTAGGAGTCTCTTTAACACTTGTTTATTTTGTTATACAGAGATCAGATATTTTTTTTTTATTATTATTATTATTTGACTATTAAAACGGTTTGCTTTAGTAATGTTGGTAAAATAAAATAAAGTGGTTTAAACAATCCTAATACTGTATTCCTAAATGGATTGTTAGAAAAAATTCAATAATTATCGATACCGAATGATATGAAACAATGCAATACTGCCCTGTCATCATGGCAAAGATAAATAAATCAGTAATTAAAAATTTGTTATTAAAGCTATTATGTATAGAAATGTGTTGAAAAATAATCGTCAACGCTTTAAACAGAAATTGCGGGAAAAATAATTTATATAAATAATTTAGGAACTCTAATGTTTCTGACTTCATCTGTATATCAAAATGTGACTTCTGTATGTATTTAAAATGTCCATGGGCTTCTCTGTATGTTTGTTTTAGTATGACTGCAATTATGTTTGGTCCTTTAGAAAACACACACTTCACCTTTACACAAAAGGTCAACTAAATACTGTGCATTTTATTAAAGCAAAGCAAAGGTTGAAAAACACAAGAAGGTTGGTTATTTGCATCTAGCAGCGATCCTAGCTGCATCAGACAATATTCTTTCTCTATGGTATCAACAAATGTATTATTTCTACCAATAAAGAAACCCCCAACAACAAAAGCCGCATCGTTCAAACACGCTGCAAGTGCATTGCTGTGTTTAACGAGAACGAGACTCCGATCATTCCAGCGTTGTGTCGCACCATCAACGCCATCCTGACAAATGTGACATTTTCACACACAATAAGCCTCAACGAAACTATAAAAGATGACAAACAACGTGCAGGCAGGAGAATGTGGCTCTTGAAGAGGCATGCGGCTCAGAGTTATAGAGAAGCAAGCGCATCCAATATAACACAGCCTGCAAATGAGAGTCGAGGGCGGAAAGACAATGCAACGTGATGCAGAGGGGTACAATCTATCCATGCAGGGTTGCTGGGTAACTACTGTCTTAATTGCCCTGGACTGTAGGGCACCATTAAATAAGAAAGAATGAGGTGCGGAGTGACCTGAAGACAGAAAACCTCACAGCAAGGACCAACAAGTTCAGTTTCAAGAACAGCCGGGTTATATTTGGGTTGCTGTGGAGCTTCAGCGCTATTGTAATTCAGTGAGATAAAGAAGTATTTGGATATTTGGGTTAAATGCATTTACGAAATGCTCAGCTTGATTCCTTTGTTAAAAAATAGATTGAAACAAAGGCTCTGATGCAAAAAGATAGTAAGACTTTGCGGTATGGTACACACTTTTAAAATTTTGAAAGTGTTGAATCAAGGACTGTCGCCTCACAGCAAGAAGGCCTCTGGTTTGAGCCCCTGATGGGTCAATTGCCATTTCTGTTTGGAGTTTGCATGTTCTCGCCTTATTTGTGAGGGTTTCCTCTCGGTGCTCTGGTTTTCCCCACAGTCCAAAGACATGCGCTATGCGCTGTGAGAGTGTATGAGTGAACCTACTTGCTTTCGGAACTCCACTTGCTTTCGGAATTATCATAAAAATTAATTTACTGTTCAGAAATTTGACATTAACATTACTACATGGAAACTTGGAGATAATTGCGATACCAGTGTTTCTCAGTTAGGCGTGCAATTAACTTTATTTATTTTATTTTTCATTGACATGCAGAGATCTATCTATGAGGTTTATGATCTATACTGCAGCCAGCCACCAGGGGTCAATCAAAATATTTTGGCTTCACTTTTTAGGACATGTGCCACACATTTAAACACCATTGAAATTCCTAGGAGTAAAAAAAGCAACCAGCTTATAGTAGTTTGTTCTACTTAAAACCATTCAAGAGCACTGATATTTGAAACCATCTAAGAGCACTAATACGATGACCCAGAGAAATAAGAAAACTATAATAACTAAATAATAAGAAAATAAGAAAACGCATGCAAATAGAAAAACAAAACACTATCAATTTGAGAAAACATCAATTTGACAACCCAAGCACAAACTAAATCTCATAACAAATGCAAACGCAAAAATGTGCTGCAAATAGCACAGACCAGAAATGTGTTGGAGGAACCCAAAACATGTCCAACCCTGCTCTGAGAGATCTGAGAGGTGAGTTTTTTTCTCCTGTTCATATGGTTTCTCATAACTTCTGTCGATCTCTCTCTATTGTATGCTGCAGTGCTGTATTTATACAATATAATTGTAGTGTATGGGACTCACATATCAGGAATGTGTGTATTTTGTGTTGGCCACTCTTTGTATAACCCTGAGTTACTTTTTGGTTGGCCAACTGTTTCTAATGAGTCTCCTGTTTTCGTTACTGCAGACTGGTTCAGTAAAAAGAAAGAAAGAAGAAATGCCCGCATGTCTTTTGTGTTTTTCCTTACCGCAAACACAACAGTAATCTGGTAGTAATTGTGCTGCTTTGGCTTTTTCTGGGTTAATTATTGTGATATACTGATTGCAACAGAGAAATACTGGGAAATGTCCCTAGACTGATGGCATTTCGTGCAGTTCAGCCTTATAATCTTAAAATGTTAGCAAAATCACCTGTTTTGTCATCACTTTAGACATTATGCTAGAGAATCATTCAAACACTAGCTCTAAAGTGATATTGGGGAAGTAGCAATGGTTTCTGCTGTTCTGACATCAGCTGCAAATGTGAAGGAATGGCGAAAGAAAGTAGTTCCTCATACAAAAGGGTTTTTAGACTCTATACTCGTTTATACTCGATTATGCCGTTGAACTGTTGTATAAACGCAATATCACATTCCTAGCTGTGCGATATGGCTGTATATTGTCCCTGGTGGGACACTGAGGCACGGCTCCCACCAGTGGCGATATACAGCCATATTGCACTGCTACTCATGTGATATTGCTCATATATATATACATACAAGGCCTAATTTGTGCCTGAACACGCCGGATCTGGAGATCCGGCACCTCATTTTATCGTTCCCCCTCCTCAACCGGCCTCCTCCCCCATCCGCTTTTCACTTTCACTTTCTTCCAGGACTCCCCAACCCATTTCACTTTCATCTGTAGCACCCCCACCCTGCTCACTTTCAGCCGCGACACCCCTCTGCCATCCACCGCGACACCTCTCTATCTGTCTGTTCCGGGGCCTTGCAATTCATAAACAAAACACTAACAAACAGAGAAAACATCAATTTGACAATATAAGTGCACACTAATTCTCATAACAAATGCAGAAATGTGCTGCAAATAGCACAGACTAGAAGTAAGTTTGTCTCCTGGTTATTCGGTTTCTCATAATTTGTATTTTTTTTTATAACATGGCATTAGAAAGATTAAAAAAAGCCTCATCATTCTGTTTAAGATGTACAAATATGCTGTCTATCCAATTCTATCACTGTTGAGGTTTCATTTGAGCTGAGATGCTACATTTGAAGGCAGCTTCCTATGAAGGTAACTTCCAAGAATGCAGCTCACTATGTTTTGGAACAGAGCCTGGATGTGAACACAACATGCCTGCAACGCATTCCAACACACTTGTGAGAAACCCCAAACCTTCAACAAAGCTAGCTGAATTACAGACCCTTGTCATCTGTTCCCAGCTGACACAATACAAGCCGAAAAATAAGTCCCTTTGGAATTCCTTTTTAATCTAAACATCATTCTGAAGGCAATTCATCTCGTGCAACATGCATAAGATGTGCTCTCTAAACACCAGACCCTTGAAGGCCTATTATCAATGATTCCGTCGAAGCAAGAGAACGGACAAACAGCAATGAGTTTAGCAGTGCTACTCACCGGTTTATCGGTGAACGCAGTGGACTCAGACTGTGCCATGTCATAGTATGGGGGCTGCAGAGGAATCTTCTGTATCTCATCCTCCTTGTCCAGATGAACAACCTTCAAAGGCAACAGAACCTGAGATGAAGACGCCATTCAGACTATAGGGGCAGCCGGCAAGCAATTGAGTTAACCTGTCTGAATACATGTCTGCCAGCTCTGTATAAAGAACCAAACAAAACACTCGAAGAGGCAGACATTTCGCAAGGCCTGTTCGCAACACACCGATGTGACAAAAATACAAATTACAAAGGACTTTCTGAAAGGAATGTTTGCTGGCTTGTGCAATATAGAGTATTTCCAGATACCAGGTGCCTGATTCTTGTATTTTCCATAGTGGTAGGTGTACTTTTAAGATCTAACTCATTCCAAATTTGCAAGTATATTTCAAGCATTTTCCATTTATTTTCCTTAAACTGGAGTGGTAAACAAAAAATGATAATTTACAGTAAACTGAGTGCTTTAATAATGTGAAATGGAAAGAAATTAAATGTGATAAAGATGATTTGATTGTTACTAAGTGTTGTTTAATTCATGGTTAAGCTTTCGACAGTAACAGAGTTAATGTTTTCCAGCATTTTGAGCTTTAGCTCAGGATGCTAACTTCAAACACAATGTAGGGATGACTGACGTAAAACTGACGTTTGACACAGTGTTGAGATCCGGAAGTGCAAGTGTTTTGAATGACTGCACCGGATCATGATCCGAAACACCCAGGTCAAGTGACTAAAGTGATTCGAAACACGCAGGTCATGTGACTAAAGTGTTTCGAAAAACACCAAGTCACATGACTACAGCGGTTTAAAGCATCTGTAATTCAGAAGTGTTTCGAGACCTGGCAAATCTGTGTTTGACTGACAGGGTCGAAAAAAATACCTCTATCTCATGTAGCCTAGTGGACTGTTCGCATGCTCAGAGTAACTGTGTTGCAAATGGCCTGAGTTCAAATCCTGACTTGTGCAAATACTCTGATATTATGACTTGATGTATTTTAATAATGTTCCTTTTTAATCACCAAAACAAGACATATTTATTCACAAAGAGTTTGTTCGGATGTCAAACCAATGTTAATACAAAACATGTAAAAACTAACATCTATAGTAGCATCACCCTGGATTCGAACCCATTATCTCTGCATGCTATTCAGGAACTCTCACCACTTCACTAAATCACTTGATGCCTTGACTCTACAACGTAGGGTTTAATACCCCAATTTGCTAAACTGTTAATTTGCTGAAGCTGCCTTGATCAGTCTGACCTCATCATTTGCTTTTACCTAAACCTGAGTTGTTTGTTTTTATTTTGTTTCTTGTACCTGACAATCAATTGTTTTTGGACATATACTGTAAGCAAAAAGTGAATTGGATTGTTTTTCTGAAAAAAAAAACAAAAAAAAAAACAACAACAACTACCTAACAAATAACAATCTATCCTGTGAAATTCAGCTTGACACACAGTTCATATTTTCCCTGTTGACGTGAAGGGGCCAAGAGGGATGCATGCAAAAAACAACAACTTCAAAATAAATAAATAAATGTGAATTATTATTACTATTATTATTGTTATTATTGTTATTATTATTATTATTATTATTATTATTATTATTATTATTATTATTATTATTATTATTAT
>CAIGQZ010032997.1:8802136-8812150 GCA_903798205.1 Danio tinwini
ATATACACACTTGACCCCAAGTCATGTCAATCATATTTATACAATGCCTCTAAAACTTCAGTTCATCTTAAAGAAAAAAAAATCCAGTATGGCTAGTTTTTTTTTCTCAAATTTTCACATCTGTAACCAGCATTTTGAGAGGGTTTTAAGGGTTCAGAACCATTGTACAAGCAAAAGCCAAAATCCAGAATGCTGTTACTTGCAGCACATACTGTAAATTTGAGAGAAAAAAAGAGAACGATTTGAATGATGGTCAAACCCAGTCATACCAGGTACAAGACGTCAAGATGACATCAGATTGATGTTGCACCCCAATGTCATAGGCACGTTGCATTTTTTTGGGAAATGAAAATCGTGTTGACATCAGAACACAACGTCCAACCTAAAATCAACCTAAAATCAACCAAATATCAATGTCTAATGATGTTAGACTTGACGTTGTGTGAATGTTACCAATATGACATCTATCAGACGTTAGATTTTGGTTGCCATACCTGACAAATAAATGTCAGTATTTTATGTCAATATGACATTGGTTTAAGATGTTGACTCGACGTAGGATTTTGGTCACTTTCCAACACAACCTAAAATCAACCAAATATCAACGTCATTTGGTGTTGTTATTGGGCATTAAAATAACATTGTCCTTAGATGATGGCTAGTACGATGATGATGGCTTATATTAAAACCTTATGACCTTGTGTGCCTGCTTGGTATTTACACAATGCCTCTGAAACTTTCATCCATTATAAAGAAGTGTAAATCAATTATTTTGCAAAAGCAGAACCATTATGGGCTTGTAACACTTAGGTGCAATCAAAACTCCACAGATAACACAACATATAAAATCATTATATAATATCTGAGAAGAAACAAAAAGAAAAATGACAATTTTGAAGTTCTAAAGATCATTGGACCCTGAATCTGGAAAATTAATCAAAATGTTTGGCATATTAAAAAATACAGGACGTCAAGATTGACGCTGTACCCCAATGTCATGGGGTATAACCTGCATTTTGTTGGGAAATAAAAACAATCGTGTTGACGTCAGAACCCAACGTCAGGTCGACGTCAATGTCCAACATTCAACCTAAAATCAACCAAATATCAATGTTTAATGATGTTACAGCTTGACATTGGGTGGACGTTATCATACTACTATGATGTTAGTATGATATTGGTTTAAGATGTTGGCTCGACATTGGATTTCACTTTCTAACCCAAACTAAAATCAACCAAATATCAACGTCATTTGATGTTGATATTAGTCGTCAAAAATAACAATGTCCTTGGACGCTGGCTAGACATTGAATTTTGGTCACCTGATGTCACGACCAAAATCTAACTTAATATTAAAGTCTTATGACGTTGACATGGTATTTCCACAATGCTTCTAAAACTTCTGTCCATTTTAAAGAAGAACATCTTACATGGCTATTTTATTCCTTTTTTTGCATCTGTAACAAGCATTTTGAGAGAGTTTTGAGGGTTCAGAGCTGTATAAGCAAAAGCCAAAATACAAAATGCTGTTACTTGCAGCACATGACTTGTTTTTTAAATACTATACTGACAGCGTAAATGAATTATTTTGCCAATGCAAAACCATTATGAGCTTGTAACACTTAGGTGTAATTAAAACCCCACAGATAACATAACATATAAAATCATTATATAATATTTGAGAAGAAAAAAAAAAAAAATGAAGTTTTAATTATATTTACACAATGCCTCTGAAACTTCCATCCATTTTAAAGATGAAAAAATCCTGATCTGGCTAGTTTTTTTCCCCTTTTTGCATCTGCAAAAAGCATTTTGAGAGGGTTTTGAGGGTTCAGAGCCATCGTACAAGCAATAGCCAAAATCCAGAATGCTATTAGTTGAAGCTCAGATCATTCTTTGACAAGCAATGTGCGTAATTTAAAGAAAAAAAAATATTTCTTCTTTATTTATATTTTTGGAAAAGGAGATAGGTGAACGAACTGGTTAGTGGACATCACCGGTTAAATTGACTATGCATGGAAGACGCATTGTTACTAATCGGACTCAGTGTGCACAGTTTCTGTGCTTGAATTTTTTTTTATACAAATATGAAAAAAAAATGCACACAACAATTTCAGACTTCAGTGTGCAAAGTCATGATCCTTGTCACGATCACCAGCAATCTATCCTGTGCAGATCACTGGAGAACTACACGTCTGCCACTATATGAAATACAACTCCCGATAATCTTTGCACTCACACACCAGCTCCTGATTTCCCCTGATTACTCACACACAGCTGGAAGCTCATGATAGACTGATTACTAGGACTATAAAGACACCTCATTCACATACTCTTTGCTGAGTCTTGTTATACTGTAAGTGAGCAACACGAAGCGTTTCCCTGTCCTGCATATCATATTTTTGACCTTTGCTTTGTTTATTGATTTGTTGTTTTGACGCTTGTCCCGATCATTGGCCTGTACTCTGACTACGCTTTTGGATTATCTGCAAGGCCCTGTCTGCCCCTGTTTTGACCTTTGCCTGCCTGCACTTGGATCCACAACTCCTTTGTACCCTGACTCATTACACTGCTGAATAAATTCACGTTTCTGTCTCAAAGCAGCTGTCAAATGCAGACTGAGTGAAGGAGCTCATAAGGACAGGGCTGCAGCCATATATAGTCATTACTAACATTGTCATTGGACTTGTTTATTTATACTACACTGACAGCGTAAATACATTATTTTGGTTGTTAATAAATTGGGAAGAGGAAAGTTTCAAATTTGAGATTGCATATCGTGGACTACATAGTGTTTTAAAAACACAATATTTTACCCTATTTGGTACTTATCAGGGGATTTTTTTCTTATAGCAATATCTGACAACATTGCATACATGGCAATTAAACTGACAGTTGGCAATCAAACAACAGCCTGTGCCGCATGGATAGTCTATTAGGAGAGCACATTCAGTAAGAATGCAATAATCATTATGATATTATCAGTACAAAACTGTCAAGTAATATAAAAACTGTAGCATTATTCCCCTTGTACAACAGATCTTTAGTAGAGATTAAAACACTGGATGTCGGCTATACAGTATGCTATTTCATTAAGTTTAGTAGCGCTAGTAAGCTAACTATTTAAAGATAAAGTAAACCCTGGGTACGTTCATGCTGCCCAGAGAAATTTCAACAGCATTTCCTCAAATGACTCATGCTGTATAACATATTCAACAATCTTCAGTTTACTGAAATCAATGATTCTTATTTCAAATTAATTAAATAATAAGGCAGATTAACTGCATGAAAGGGAAAACGGTTAAGCCAACAGTTTAGCAAATTAGTTGCTTTATCTTCACCTAAAAGCACAAGCATTATGGGCTTGTAACACTTAGGTGTAATTAAAACCCTACAGATAAGATGACACACAACAATTATATAATAATTCAGAAGAAAATAAAACAAAACAGCACTTCACACCATGGTAAAAGGTGTAAAACATGACAGATTATGACTTTTAGCACTATCCCACAACATTTCATATTGAAACCAAGTGGAAATATGACTTTCAGTAAAGTCACACATATGAACAAGGATCCAGCAGACAAATGTGCATTTTGTGCAATTACTGTACATTATGTGTGTGTTTGTATCATTGAGAGAGCTTGTGAACAAGAGATTCTGCTCTTTGTACATGATTAAACATATTTTTGTGGCACATTTACACAGAAAAAGATTTGATCCTGATCATTTGTATCTTGATGTTTTATATACTGTATTTATATGGAAAAGTTGTAATTCTGCATAAATCTAAATGTTTTTTTCTTAAACTAAAATCTGTTCATCTGCAGATTTGTCGGTCAAATGAATTATTCAATGACTCACTTTTAGACTATAATGTAGATGTCTATCCATCCATCAACCAATCTGCATATTATTATGTTCAGTTATCCGTACATCCATCCATCCATCCATCCATCCATCCATCCATCCATCCATCCATCCATCCATCCATCCATCCATCCATCCATCAGTATGCATATTAGTTAATTTACTGTGCCTAACCATCTATAAACCTATCTATATTAATCAATTTAACCATCTGTCCATCCATCCATCCAACTTCATATTAGTCTGTTTATCTAACATCCGTCCATCCATCAATCCTAATCATCCAATAATCATCTATCATCCATCCATCCATCCATCCATCCATCCATCCATCCATCCTTCCATCCATCCACCAATCCATCCATCCATCCATCCACATAACTATCCATCCATCTGCATATAAGTCTATTCATCTAACATCAATTAATTGACCTATCCGTTTATCCATCCATTCATCCAACAATCCATCCATCCACCCATCTATCTATCCATACATCCATCCACATAACATCCTTCTAACCAGCTGCATATTAGTCCATTTATCTAACCATCCATCCATCCATCCACTTAAATATCCATTCACCCATCCATCCAACTCCATATTAATCTTTTTATCTAACCATCCATCCATCTATCCAACAGCATATTAGCAAAGGCAAGTCCTTTCACTTGGCGGCCATCCATCCATCTATCCGTCCATCCGTTCGTTCGTCCGTCCGTCCGTCCATCTGTCTGTCTGTCTATCATTAATTCAACCATTAATCCTATCCATCCATCCATCCATCCATCCATCCATCCAATTGTAAATTGTCTTCATATAATATAGGAAAAAAGAACTATAACCAAATATAAATTACAAAAACTACTATACAATATCCATAATCTCACAGCTTAAAGTGTAAATTTTTACTTTTATAAATAAATCCATTGTTTGTTTTTTTGTTTATTTGTTGACTTACATATATAATGTATTTATTTAGTTTTTGGTTTATTTGTTTATATTTTTTATTCATTTATTGTTTATTTATTTATTATCATTATTATTATTTATCTTTTGTATTTTAGTATTTTGTTATTTAATTTATTTAATTTGTATTTATTTATTCTTTCTTCTTCTTCTTCTTCTTCTTCTTCTTCTTCTTCTTATTATTATTATTATTATTTATTTTTTAGCATTTTTATTATGTATTCATAGATTGTTTGTTTGAGTATATCTACACACAATTATTATTTATGATAAGCCAATAGAAATCACTGAATAAACAGATTTTTGGCCACAGTGTTAGTTAGGTGAGTAGTTGAAGGTTAACAACTATAAATCCATAGACCGTGTCTAATGCAAATGTCAATCCAGTAGATCCAGTAATTATGTAGACATTAGTGTTCTGACATAAACAGGCCTATAGGTTGACTGGTTCATACAGAGACTTGAACCTGTATGAATGATGATGTAGCCGTTGTTTACAGGAAACAGAGAAGTGGAGGTTTTGACGGGGATGTCTGGCCACCTTCACAACCTGGCCTTCTCCTTGGTCTGTCGGCCACGAAAGGCTCAGGGCAGCTTAAGAGGGGAGATTTGACAGGGATAGAGAGAAAAACATAGCTAATCCCTGCTCTGAAAAGAGTAATCTATGAGAAAGGGTTAGGATGAAGGGAGAAGAGACAGAAGGAGAAGAAAAAAAGGAAAATTACTTTCTGGAATCCTTTGACAAAGGAAGTGAGGCTATCAGTTGAGTGATGCTGTCTAAATCCGGAGAGAAGAAGAGAAGGTTTAAATATGATGTCTTTTTTTTGCAATAAACGTTGCAACCCAGCCTGTTGCTGAAGCCAAGTTTATTTTGTTTGTCTTTATGACTCCAGGTCCAGATCTTCGTGGGAAGGATGTGAAGTGAGGCCAGTCTCTGGCACCTCCATTGATCTCTGTTGATCACAATCTTATTTGGTCATTTAAATGCTAATGCTACTTCTAATTGTGCAACAGGGGAATTGCAATCTGATGATTAGCTGGTCGGTTGTCTCAGGCTGCAGCACCTGATTCAAAATGACTGCTAAAAGTGTGAGGAAATGACATTTAGGACACTCTGGCTAAATTAGCTTTTTACGAATATGAGATCCTTTAGATTCTGATTCAGGCTAAAACGATTAATCCGTCTATTCATACATATATCCATTCATCATATCTACTGTATGTATCTGCACATTTATTCATCTGCATATCCATCCACCCATGTATCCATACATCAATCCATGTATCTACTGTATGTAAAAAAATATGTTGATTGTTCATATTGGTCCATCATCCATTCATCCATAAATCCTTCCTTCCCTCCTTCCTTCCTTCCTTCCTTCCTTCCTTCCTTCCTTCCTTCCTTCCTTTCATGCATCCATCCATCCATCCATCCATCTATTCATCCATCTGCATATTAGTCAGTTTAGCTATCCATTGATTCATCCATCCATTCATCATCCATCCATCCATCTGTTTGTCCATCCGTCTGTCCGTCCATCTGTCCATCCATTTATCTATCTCTCTCTACATTAGCCGGTTTATCTACTAGTCCATCCATTCATTTATCTGCATATTAGTCTGTTTATTTAACTATCCAGCCATCCATCCATCCATAACTATCCATCCATCCATTTATCCATCTGCATATTAGTCTGTTTATTCATTCATCCATCCATCAATCCATCCATCCAATAACTATCCATCCAACCATCTGTATTTTAGTCCATTAAACTAACCATCCATCCATCTGCATATTAGACTGTTTATTCATCCATCCATCCATCCATACAATAACTATCCATCCAACTATCTATCTGCATATTAGTCTTTTTATCCATCCATTCATCTATCCATCCATCCATACACATAACTATCCATTCAACCATCTGCATATTAGTCAATCCATCCATCCATTCATCCATCCATTCATCCATCCAGCCATCTTATCCATCCGTGCACATAACTATCCAACCATCATGCATATTAATGTTTATCTAACCATCCATCCATCATTCCATCCATCAATCCATCCATCCATCTATCCATCCATCCATCCATCCATGCACATAAATATCCATTCATCAGCATATTGGTCCATCCATCAATCCATCCATCCATCCATCCATTCATTCATCCATCCATCCTACTGTACCTATATGGAGATGGTTGCTGAGATATTTGGAGTGCTGTGAAATATCTTCAAGGAAACCCAAAGTCAATCCATAATGTTGTTGTGTGTTGATAATCAACCCTGTACCACACTCTCTGCTAGAGCATGGACGTTAAATTATTGCAGCGGAGGAAGTCAATACCAGCCCACTCCCTGGACCAAACTGCTCTCAAAAATCAAACAGTGGCACATTATTATCGTACACACAGGAACACATTTAGAGTTAAGGAAATAGATTGCATTGATTATAAATCTCTGTGTCAACATAAAATGAACTATTATCACAAAATCATCCCTGGGGACAGAAATGATGCCTTATTGCATTGTGCTTTTATCTGTTTTCACAGACTGTCCATCCAGTGATTGACTCCTTAAATTGCCAGTAGCGTTTTTAATGATCACCAGCCAACAGTTGTGCCATTTATGCCGCCACAAGGATGGAGAATTATGGGAATTAACTATTTCTGACACATCACAGTAAAGCCATTAAGCTCACATACTATATTCTTATAGACGTCAATGTTGGCAGACTGTTATAACTTTGGGAAGTTTTGATTTGTATTTCACCTTGATTTCTATAGTTCATTATAAAGTTTAAACAGTATGAACTTTACACTGAACAGCTCAATCATTTCTTAGTTTTAAAGTAGAAGTGAATCAGTCAGTCAATTTTACATTATTTTGTAAATTAATTTCCACCAAAAATATGTAACAAACTCTATTACTATAACGATTTTGAAGAAAAGGGCATGTTTTACTATAGTTTTTAGAACTAGGGCACTGCCATCTTGGAATATCGCTGTTTAACATAACGGGATTGGTTCCATTTCCTGAGGAAACGTAATGTAATGTACAGTACAGTCTATATATATATATAGTGCATTCATCATGTATGGCCTTAGACCCAAATCACTTTACAATCATGAGGAGGGGTGGGGGGGTCTCTCCACACCACCACCAGTGTGCAGCACAGACATGGATGATGCAACGGCAGCCACATGACAACGGTGCCAGTGCGCTTACCACACATCAACTACTGGTGGAGTAGAGAGACAGTGATAGAGCAACTTAGTGGATGGGGATGATTGGGAAGTCCTATACTATCCAAGCCGCGAATGTCCTCATGGGGGTCAGTTGCTCTAACAAGGAGGCTAAAGACCATAGCCTCTAGTGTCTGTTGCTAGAGCACCTTTTAAAAGCCAGAGGAGTGAGGATTACCTGCACAGCACTTCACTAGCTGGCCTCCGTTACACTCACCCCCCTAAACCACACTCCCATCCGAGTCATGGCACCAATATAACCCCGCTGGTCCTACACCACCTAACCCACTCCGAGTTAGATTTGAACCGGCAACTGTCCGCATGAAAGTCAGTTGCTCTAGCAAGGAGGCTAAAGAGCATAACCTCTAGCATCTGTAGCTAGAGCACCTTTTAGTGGTCAGAGGAGTGAGGTTTACCTTCACAGCACTACACTAGCTGGCCTCTGCTACACTCACCCCCCTAAACCTCACTCTCATCCGGGTCACAGCACCAATGTAAACCCACCGGTCCTACATCACCCAACCCACTCCGAGCTGGGATCGAACCAGCAACTGTCCGTATGGAAGTTGGTTGCTCTAACAAGGAGGCTAAAGACCATGACATCTAGAGTCTTTTGCAAGAGCACCTTTTAGAGGTCAGAGGAGTGAGGTTTACCTGCACAGAACTTCACTAGCTGGCCTCCGTTACACTCACCCCCTTGAACCTCACTCCCATTCGGGTGACGGCACCAATGTAACCCCGCCGATCCTACACCACCCAAGCCACTCCGAGTTGGGATCAAACAGGCGACCTTCCACATGGAAGTCGGTTGCTCTAACAAGGAGGCTAAAGATGATGGCCTCTAGCGTCTGTTGCTAGAACACCTTTTAGAGGTCAGAGGAGTGAGGTTTACCTGCACAGCACTTCACTCTTCACTTCACTTCCTCCGTTACAGAGGCCATGATCAGTAAGGGCCATGGTGGAAATTTGGCCAGGACACTGGGGTTACACCCCTATTTTTAAGGAGAATAAAAAAATTAAATAATTCCAATTCTGGGGTCTCATGAGGATATTTGGCTATAATTCACATAAAAAGTGTGAGTATAAAATGATCTGAGAGTACTCTCAGTGTTGAAAGTGATCAATACGAAGCAGAAACAATCTTTATAGTTAGTTTAAAAAAAAGCTGTTAAATCTTCATCATCACACTAAAATCAATGTTTTGAAACATAAAGTCAAACAGACACAGAAAAACACAATTCTACTATGACTGAAACACGAGCAACAAGAGGCGCTACTGTTCACCGGGGGCTCATATACTGGACATGCAGACAAAAACATGCTTGGCAACAGAAGGAGAGAAGAGAGACCAGCGGAGGTAGGAAGACGTGTTTTAGCATATTGAGCAGACTGCAAGTGCGGGTCAGTGTGAAATAGCTTTAAAAAGTAGACAGGAATCCTCCTGAGGAATGATTGTTATACAAATAACTTCAAAAGAGTGCATGATGAAAGTGCACACTTCAAAAAGCTAAACTTTGCAGCTTGCGCATATTGTACGGCATTCTTCATTTCTGACGATAGCAAAAATCATCCATAAACTGTATGGCATTTGGTAAAACAAAAATACGCTGAAAAAAGGATAAGGATTTCATTCATACTAACCTGTGTTTTTTGGGACGTATGTACAAATATAGCAGAGACGGGGAATGTTCAGATGCTCACATTTTGGCTTAAATTTGGCAACAATATTTTTCTTTCATGCAAAGTTTCTTTTGACATAATTTACTTATAATTTAGATTTACTTTTGTTCTACCAATTTTCAACCAAAAGAAAATAGAAAAATATTTATTTATTTATTTATTTATTTATTTATTTATTTATTTATTTATTTATTTATTTATTTATTTATTTATTTATTTATTTATTTATTTATTTATTTATT
>CAIGQZ010032997.1:8812160-8822807 GCA_903798205.1 Danio tinwini
ATTTATTTATTTATTTATTTATTTATTTATTTATTTATTTATTTATTCATTCATGTATTTATTTATTTATTTATTTATTTATTTATGTATTTATTGTTTGTAAACATAAATTATTTTAATGATATACATTATTAATAATATATTTTTATTTACTTAATTGTGTTAAACTTTGTATTAAGGTAGGCTTTTAAAAAATGTTGTAATCTTATTGACTTTTTATTGTATAAATATTTTATTTAACTATTTATTGTCCCAAAATGTTGAGTGGATTTGATGTAGAAGTACAAAAAATAAAACTCAAATATATTTTGATTTAGGAATCAAAAATAATAATAATAATAATAGAAAATAATATATAGAGAATATATAGAACAAATAGAATAATTTTGAGTGGCTTTGATATAGAAGTAGAAAAAGATATGCATATATATATTTGATTTAAGAATCAAGAAACATAATAGATAGAATAATAGAATATATAGAACAATTAATAGAATGATATAATTATTTTGAGTGGCTTTGATGCAGAAAAAAATGCAAATTATAATAGAATTATATATAGAATACTAGAATCACTTTAAGTGGTTTTGATGTTGAAGTAAAAAAAAATATTTGTATTTAAGAATCAGGAAAAATAATAGATATAATAATATAATAATATATGGGAAAATATATAGAACAATAGAATATATAGACCATTTTGATGGATGTAAACAAAAGCAATAGCTGTTTTAACATTAAGTTATGATTGAATTGCCTCTTGTTACAGTTATGAAATAGTTTGATAATAAGCAGGAAATAATAAGCATGGGCTAAAGTTTGATAATAAGCATGGGCTAATGACATGACCACATTGAAATGGTCTATATACAAATATATAGAATAATACAATCTTTGAGTGGCTTTGATGTAGAATAAAAAATATGCACAAATATTTTGATTTAAGAATCAAGAATGATAAAAGATAGAATAATGTAATAATATATAGACAAATATGTAGAATAATAGAATAATATATAGAAAAAATATATAATAATAGAATATTATGTAGACAAATAGATATATTAATAGAATATTATATAGAAAAATATTTAGAATAATATAATTATTAATAGAAAAAATATGTATAGAATAATAGAATAATATGTAGAAAAAATATAAAAATAACAGAATAATTTTGAGTGGCATTGATACGCAAATATACTTTGATTTAAGAATCAAGAAAAATAATACATAGAATAATAGAATAATATATAGAAAAATATAAAATAAAATAATAATAATAATAAAATAATATAATAATAATTGGTAATTTTAGATATTTTATTGCAAAAAAAGAACATCTTTGTTTCTTGTAATGTTACTACAACTTGTGGTTGTGACTGGAATAATTTGACATATTGTCTTGTATTGTGACTTTTACATCTTTTACATCTTTTACATCATTTACATCTGAATTAGAGCTGATTTCTCTTGTTACTCCTGGATGATGTTGCTCATATATAATCGATTATCATTTCTAATAGATTAAACTTGCATTGTTACGACAAACGGTTGACAGAATTCATCACATCATGTCCAAAAGTAATGCTCAAATGCTGCTCACACAGAGCTCAGAACAGACAGAACTGAAGATCCATCATGCCACAAAGAGACTCTAAAGGGGAAAACTCTGGAAAGGGGGATCGACTAGAAGGCTGTGGCCTTTACTTTCCTGGTGGGGGATTCAGGCTTCTCTGGGGCCTCAGTCCCAGGGGCCTCTGGCTTTGTCACACAGCTATCAGCCACTGCGATGCTGGGATCCAGAGAGAGAAAGAGAGAGACTGTGGTTACTGAAGCAGCATAGACAGGCAGTGATACAGGGAGAGAGAGAGAGAGAGAGAGAGAGAGAGAGAGAGAGAGAGAGAGAGTTGTCAAAGGTATCTATATTCAATACATATCAATACTGAAATGATTGAAATGACTTTTCTGCAGTATTGACACCTGCCACACTCTCAGATTTACTGCAGTCCCACGTCTACACCTCCTGTCAATCAATCATTCATTTTCATTCGACTTATTGGGCCCTATCATACACCAGGTGCAATACGGTGCCAGGCGCTATTTTCAGACCGGCGCAGCTATCATTTTCTCGATTTGTGCCATGTTGTTTAAATCGGGGGTTCCCAAACTTTTCAGCCCGCGACCACCAAAATAACAATGCCAGTGGCTCGCAACCCCCAATATTCTCTGAGGTAGTTACAAATATATAAACCTTGCACACAACAGCACACACATACCAATAGGCCCAAGTCTATTTATCATTTCATTTTGAAGAAGGCCACTCGGAGTCAATCCTCCGTGTTCCGTTGTGGCCTGTTTTTATTTTTAATATATGTGAGTGCCGTAAAGGTGTCAGAAAGTTTAACCTGCTGCCATAAAGTCAATGTGATGTGCCTTTAATATAAGGTAATCACCCCTGGGGTGATTTGCATGTTGTTTTTTTAATGTAACTATTAACCACTATTTTTTCTACTGTAGGTTGTGGATAAAATATAGTAATTCTAATTCTTTAATAAAGTGAATTAGATTTTTGGAAATCACTAAGCAAGCTCTGGTTCTCATTGAAACAGCAAAAAAAAAAGTAGATTATGAAGGAAGAAATGGTTATGGATATGCCAACACAATCTCACAACAATTCGTGACTTTTTTGATTAAGTGGCTAATTTGTATGAATTTGTACGATAATATTCATACAATTTAGTATGATTTGTTCATCCCCCAAAGGCAGGTGGGTTTAGGGTTGGGTGCCATGTGTCCTTTTTGTAAAATCGTACATTTTTGTGTGACTGAACTTGTACAAATTAACAGGAATTAGCCACTAAACTGGCAAAACATAAAATAGTTACGTTTCCTTGTGAGATCTAGTTTGGAAATTCAGGGAGCAAGGATGGTGAATAAATGTGCATTTTTTGGCAAACAAAACCTGTCGATCAGTAAAAAACTCGTTTGTGCAGAAATTGTGCAGTGAATACTCAGCATTAAAGACAGAAAGACCAGAACAATGTAACATCAACCACAACGTATTTAAATAATGCTGCAATTTACATCAAATATCATTTATTGAACAATAACATTTAACATAACATTATAAACATGTTAAGTAAATAAAAAATAATAACAACCAAGTTTTAATTCAGCATAATACATATATAATTGAAATCTATATACTCTGAAGTGAATAACAGATGACTCTGCTCAAATACTGCCTTTAGATAAGATGACAAATCCACCCCAGTGTGCTTTCCACACATTTGTGAATCTGAAATATGTTCATATTTTGTTGTACTAGTTCAGAACAGTCCTGATACTAGTAGAATATTGGAGGGCTATCAACAAATCAGTTTCAAGAATCCAGTCTGATTGGAAATATGTGCCTCAGCCTACTTTTTGTGAAATGTACAATATGTTGCCAGGTATGTTTCGCTGTACATTTCACATGGCAAATCCACCCAAGGGCACTGTCCACATTTTTGTTAATCTGAAATATGTTAATATTGAGAGCAGTTCTGATAATAGTAGGATATCAGAGGGCTATCAACCAATCAGTTTCAAAAACCAGAACGTTTCAAGAACCCAGTCTGATTAGAAGTATGTGCCTCAGTCTACATTTTTGTGAAATCTAAAATATGTTGCCAGGTATATTTCATTGTACATTTCAGATGACAAATCCACCCGAGGGCGCTGTCCACATTTTTATGGACCTGAAATATGTTAGTATTTTATTGTACTGGTTCAGAACAGTTATGATACTAGTAGAATATTGCAGACTTATCAGATTTAAGAACCAGAAAGTTTCAAGAACTCAGTCTGATTGGAAATATGTGCCTCAGCCTACATTTTTGTGAAATCTAAAATATGTTGCCAGGTATGTTTCGATTACATTACAGATGATACATCCATTAGAGGGTGCTGTCTACAAACTATATTTCACTTAAAAAAAGTCTCAAAAATACATGACGTGGTCCAACAGCTGCAGTATTTATCAAAATATATTGAGTTTACTACCATCATTGTCACTCACTGCAGGCAGACTAATTAAGAGGCTAGAACAGTTCTGATACTAGTGAAATATTGTAGGGCTGTCGACCAATCAGATTCAAGAACCAGAAAGTTTTAAGAACCCAGTCTGATTGGAAATATGGGCCTTAGCCTACATTTTTGTGAAATCTAAAATATGTTGCCAGGTATGTTTCACTCTACTTTTCAGATGACATAATTTGGGGAAAAAAAAAAACACAAATCATTTTGACTTTAACTGCAGAGTATATGCCAACACAGGCTCATTCTAAAAATTTAGTCCAGCAATTTATGTAGCCGGAGGTACATATGGCTTCATTTTTTTTTTTTTTTAAACAAACCATACGGGGCGGTATGATGCCGTTTCTTTTCGTGCTTACCAGCTGACCACTTACCTCCGTGTGGAGGGTTTTCCTGCCGCAACTAGTTTGTCCCATTAGCTTGTCATGTTACGTCGGCGGATTTCAGACGCAGAGAGGAGTTGACCACAACGATGATAGCGGGGTTCGAGTATGGGAAGGAGCGGTTCCAGAAATTAGGTGCGACAAAAACAGAATCCAAAAAATAAAATGAACAAGTAAATAACAGGATGAGAATGCTGTAAAATTCAAAAATGTGGTAAAAATCAGACAAGGGCTTTTATTTTTCTGGACGGCTTTTGTAAATTGTTGGTTGGGTTTAGGGAAGTAAATGGGTGGGCGGGTCAATCAATAAAATTGGTTGGGTTTAGGGAAGGAGAAGGGTGGGTCAGTCGATCGGTCGGTCGGGCAGTCAGTCATTTATTTGGTCATTCGGTCAGACAGCTAGTCAGACAGACAGCCAGTCGACAGTGGCCTCTGGTGGGTTTACATGAGAACAGCTGGCGCGGATGTCACTCGAGAAAGAAATTTGAGATATGAAAAAGCGCACACTGCGGCCTCTCGTGGATTTGCAAAAACAAAAACTGCAAAAATACGTACCTCCCGGGACGTATTTTGTAGTCTCCAAAAACATCCACGGGACTACGTTTTCAGAATGAGCCTGGGTTGGTATATGCAGTATATAACCAGTAGTAAAAATATATAAAACAGGAGCAATGTATCATGTTATAACGCTGAAAAAAAAAGATTTAAATTAAAACATGCATATTGTGATTTAAATTCATGTTGTGGCAATAGTTCCCCATTATATTGAAATTGCTATCAATATTCTTTAAGATATCACATTATATCATAACTTAGAAATTCCAGCATCATAACACCACTAGAGAACAGCCTAATTTCTTCTTAATTTATTCCTCTGGGATGAAATCAGTGTGTTTTATTTGTCTCTTTTGGCCTGCGGATTGATTGCGATGGAGAATGTGGGCAGATGCCAGGTCTTTAGCAGAATACTCCATCTTAGGTGGCATTTTACCGAGGTCGTCTGAAGCGTATTGACTCTTGACGCAAATAAAAGGTGCGTGTTAGAGCTTCATTCTGACACTTATTGCAGCTGCGCGGGGTTGATTTACATTTACCGACAAACACAAGTGCTCCATTTACTGCTGGGTGGTAAATTCAGGATTCTTGAGGGAAAACAACAGCACTAAGTTAAATTATGATGATTTGGAGCCCCCCTTATTTTTTTTCTCTTCATAAATAATGATAGTCATGGCAAACAAAAGAAATTACATTTAGGCAGGGAAAATAATGCATTCTGAGTAAATCACAGAATAAAGCAAACAAACTGCTAAGAGGCCTGTACATGTGCTGATTTTTGACACTGCTATCACACATCGCTTCACTTTTTCCACATTTTTTGTTACATCCTTATTCCAAAATTAATTAAATTAATTTATTTCCTCAAAATTCTACACACAATACCCCATAACGACAATGTGAAAAAGATTTGTTGGAATTGTTGCAAATTAAAAAAAAATTTAAACCTGATAAGTCACATGTACATCAGTATTCACAGCCTTTGCTCAACACTTTGTTGATGCACCTTTGGCAGCAATTACAGCCTCAAGTCTTTTTGAATATGATGTCACAAGCTTGGCACACGTGTCTTTGAGAATGTTTGCCCATTCCTCTGTGCAGTACCTCTCAAGCTCTATCAGCTTGGATGGGAAGGGACAGTGTACAGCCATTTTCAGATCTCTCCAGAGATGATCAGTAGGATTTAGGTCTGGGCTCTGGCTGGGCCACTCAAGCACATTCATAGAGTTGTTGTGAAGTCACTCCATTGATATTAAAGCTGTGTGCTTTGGGTCATTGTCCTGCTGAAGATGAACCGTCAACCCAGTCTGAGGTCAAGCAAGTTTTCATTCAGGATGTTTCTGTACATTGCTGCACTCATCTTTCCCTCGATCCTCACTAGTCTTTCAGTTCCTGCTGCTGAAAAACATGCCCACAGCATGATGCTACCACCACGCTTTACTGTAGGGATGGTATTAGCCTGGCAATGAGCGGTGCCTGTTTTTTTTTTTTAAATGTAACGCCTGACATTCACTCCAAAGAGTTCAATTTTAGTCTCATCAGACCAGAGAACTTTGTTGAACTCTGAGAGTCCTTCAGATGCCTTTTGGCAAATCCCAGGTGGAGAGTGGCTTCCGTCTGGCCACTCTACCATACAGGCCTGATTGGTGGATTGTTGCACAGATGGTTGTCCTTATGTAAGGTTCTCCTCTCTCCACAGAAGAATGCTGGAGCTCAGACAGAGTAACCATCGGGTTAACGATCACCTCCCTGACTAAAGCCTTTCTCCCCCGCTCACTCAGCTTAGATGGCGGGCCAGCTCTAGGAAAAGTCCTGGTGGTTCCAAACATCTTTCACTTACGGATGATGGAGGCCACTGTGCTCATTGGAACTTTCAGTGCAGCAGACATTTTTCTGTAACCTTCCCCAGCCTTGAGCCTTGAGACCATCCTGTCTCGGAGGTCTACAGACAATTCCTTTGTCTTCATGCTTAGTTTGTGCTTTGACATGCACTGTCTACCCTGGGACCATATATAAACAGGTGTATGCCTTTTAAATCATGTTCAATCAACTTAATTTACCATAGGTGAATTCCAATGAAGCTGCTGAAACACCTTAAGAAAGATCAGTGGAAACAGAATGTTCCCGAGCTCAATTTAGAGCTGCACGGCAAAGGCTGTGAACACTTATGTACATGTGATTTTTCAGCTTTTATTTTTAATAAATTTGCAACAATTTCAAACAATCTTTTTTTTTCACATTGTCATTATGGGGTATTGTGTGGAGAATTTTGAGGAAATAAGTTAATTTTATCCATTTTGAAATAATGCTGTAACATAAAAAATGTGGAAAAAGTGAAGCCCCATATTTTCCAGATGCACTTATATATATAATACAAAATAAAAATCTGTTTTGATAGACGAGACCCACAAAACTGTTAATATTTTTACATTCTGTTAAAGTCTGTGAAAAACTTACACCTGATATTTTTTCATAGTTTTCCTTGTGTCATTCCATTGTTCCATTGATATGACACATAACAATTTTTTACAGATTATTATTTTTTATTTTTATGTTTATATTATTTGGATTTTTACCAAAATCTGGTTCAATTCCATGTCTACAGCAAAAACAAAACAAAAAAAAGTAAAAAAAAAAAAACATGATGTTTATTTTCCCCACTGTATTTATTTATTTATTTATTTATTTATTTATTTATTTATTTATTTATTCAGTCAAGCATAAAAAATTAAACCTGCTTTAGTGATTACTTCTTACTGCATTTAGGTACAAAAAATAATTAGTCCACACATAAGTGCGCACCATCAAAACCAAGTGTCCTTGAATAACCGAACAACTAAGGATGCTTTGCTTATTCAAACGGATCACTTTTCTTCAGAGCAAACGATGCTCAGTCCTGCTTCCCGACTGAAACATCAAGCTCTCGAACCGCAAAACACAAAATGGCACAGAATGTCTCTCAAAACAAGCATCATAATTTCATCAGTGAGGTAATTAAGAAGTCAGGTGGATCCAGTGCCAGATTTCATGCCTGTGCCAGGGCCAAAGTCCCATGAAGGACAGAAGCCAAAAACTCTCCTGCGAGGGAATAATTATCCTCTCAGAAGGACAGATTACCGGCAAATTTCAAAATCGCAAGTTAAGTGGGGATAAACTGTAATATGCTGCTTTTACTGATCCAAGTGACTCAGTGTGGGTTGAAAGAGATGTAAGTGTCTACTGTACTGTATGCTAGTGCTTTTATTTTACTGACGAATGACTAAATAAGTCACTAATGGGAAGCGGTCGGGGCGTCCGTGTCTCCGTATGGCAGAGAGAAAAAGCCATATGTCCACACATTCATCTCCCATGGTTTTTATTTTGATGAGGGCAGAAGCCACACTGAATTTTGGCCAGCTCTTTGAGAATTTTGGGAAAGGACTCAAAGAGAAGACATTAATGTGAACCGGTGGCAAGTCCTGTGCAATACACTCTCGGGTTTCCAAATTAGAGAAAGACATATTGTATGGACTGAGTTCAGAAGTCTAAAGTTGCACTGTTAAAAAATGCAGGGTTCCACACACGCAATTCATTCATGTTTTCCCAACACAAATTTCAATGATTAAGTGGATTAAACATAAAACAATTTTGTCCACCTAAAAATATCAAGAATTGTGTTATTTCAGCTCATATATACAGTAATAAGTAGTTTGAACAAGCAGCAAACGTATTTTTAAAGGCGATTCTCTACACTGTAAGACATGCAGGGTTCCACACGATTCATTCATGTTGTCCCAACACAAATTTATTAAGTTATCTTAACAAACTGATTAAGATTAAGTGGACTGAACAGAAAATAATTTTGTTGTCCCAAAGAATCTTAAGAATTGTGTTGTTTTAACTACTTAAATAAGTAGTTTAAACAAGCAGCAATATTTTTTGAGATGTTAACAATGGCCAAGACTTCACATGTGTATTTGATAATTAGTCTATTTTTGGACTATTGTTAGATATCTATTTATTGTTATATGCCTTTATTAGGTGACTAGTCTTCTAGTCAAAAGTCCAGTCACATTTATTTCCAATAGCACTTTATATAATGCAAGTTTTTAACAATGCAAGGCACACTAACATTCTTCGATTACACTACAGAGCCCTCCTAGACTTACAAAGATTGCTAAGCACTTCTCCAGTTATGATGCTTCAGGGAGAAAGTCCATAATTCGAAGATTTTCATATAATTGTTTCTATAATCTTCTTAGGCTTACATTGCCTTTGGGACACACAGTTCAGAACTACAGCTTATCACTACTCATTTCTAACAAACCCCGTCACAACCACAGACGACGGCAATCACTGTAGATCATCAGGGATGAAGTTTTTTTTGTCCTTCCGAGGTCCCATGTAGCCCTGACTTTTTTATTTATTTAATTTTTTTATTCACATTGAAGTGTACTGTACTTAAAACCACCGAGCGTCAAGTGTTCTGTTTATCTGCCATGCTTTTCGGGATTTGACGGGTCCTGCCGCTAATCTGATGTGCCTCCTGCAATCAGCCCTGATTGAAACACCTGTCTCTCAAACGAAAAAATGGACAAATCAGGTCTACATAGCAATCAGGAAAGCCTCTTTAACAAATAGGTAACATGCTCTTAAGCAATCAAGTGCATCCACTAACAGCAAAAAAAGAGAGATGCCTTTAAAAGTGATTTTTTTTTAAGTATTACAACCCCATAGTATTTAAGGGGACCTATTATGCAAACATCACTTTTCTAAGGGGTTTAAGCACAAGTGTGTCAGCAGTGTGTGAATATAACAAGCCTTGAATGGTAAAATTTTTTTGACTGAAACTTGAAAAAACAGTCTGCAGAAACACTTTGATTTGCATTTTCCTGTTGTACGAGTCATTAGAGAGGGAAAGCTGCACCCATTAGTGACGATCTCTACCTCATTAACATTAGACATTTTAATGACACATCTTATTTTTGAATCTGCCACTATGCTGACACATAGGCATTTGTAGCTCCGCCCCCTTTGAAAAGAGGGCAGGGAGCCCAATCTCATTTGAATTTAAAGCAACAGCCACCAAAATGACACAATTTAAATCAAAGCCTAAAAGGGGCAGTTTCAAAGACTCATGAAACATTATTTGTGTGGTATTTTGAGCTGAAACTTCAAATACACACTCTAGGGACATCAGAGACTTATTTTACATCTTGTAAAAAGGGGCATAATAGGGTCCCTTTAGGGTGGTTTGCACAGTTAAAAGCCCTATTCGGACGGGATTCATTTTACTAAGGAATGCTAGAGAAGCTTCTGTTTCACAAACGTACATTGTGATTTTAATCCAGTCTGAATCCGTCATCACTGTCTTTTTTTTTTTTTGTGACCTCTGTAAAAATTCCAAAGCAAATTACCTACACTTTTTCAAACTCTGGGGGTGAAAACTAGTCTAATCTGAATAGGGCTAAGGAAACAAGAAGATTGATGGGATTATACGAAAAGTAATTCTTATGACAGCTGTTTTATAATAGAAATGTACTGTAACATGACCAACAGTAATATCCTGTGATGCAAAATAAAACCAAAAGATTATTAGCTTACTAACTAACTAACTAACTAACTAACTAACTAACTAACTAACTAACTA
>CAIGQZ010032997.1:8837958-8849412 GCA_903798205.1 Danio tinwini
ATTCATTCATTCATTCATTCATTCATTCATTCATTCATTCATTCATTGCATAATTTAGTCTCATTTGTACTTGATTTAATCTCATAGCTGTCCATCAAAACAATTAAGATATTAAAAATTTCTCTTTTGTGATGTGTGTTTCCTATGGGACTCTATTGGTTAAAAAAAAAAAGTCTGCAGCTGAAGTGAATTTTTCTTTGTAAGTCTTAAGACTAAATCTGGGGTCCAAGCCAAGAAAGACATTTGGGTATAATATCGTGTCCAGAAACAATGTTTATTCCTTTTTAACAAGTAATTTGTATGCCCTAATACTGTGATATAAAATATGATTTCATTATAAGGCATCCATTGTCCCTAAGAAAGGGTGGATATGTCTTTTAGTGATTTTTTCTTCTTCATTAAACTCTAATTCTCAATCCCTGGCTGATCTAAGGTTGCCAATCTCAATCTTTTTCAATCTTTATCTTTATTTGTCTCCCTAAGGAGCATCTTTTTTGCCCAATATAGAGAGCAGGGTACATTTATTGGCAAAATAAAATTTAAACAAGACACAATACATTCTAAAAAAACAACACCTTTCTCACAAAAATAAATCAATAAAATAAGTAAATAAAATCAATAAATGCATAAATATATTATGGAAAGCAATTCAGGAAAATTTGATTATATCGAATTGAGTGAAACTTAAATAAACCATTCCGTATATTCAAGTTTCATTGCAGATATTCAAGTTTCATTGCAGATATTCAAGTTTCATTCCATATATTTAAAGGTGCAGTATGTAAGTTTAACACCCAGTGGTTGAACTAGGTATTGCACTCCTGGATCAAAATAAACGCACATGCGGGATGCCAGATTGAGTACAGGAGCGAGTGATTTAAACTGTGTTCTAAATAAAAGCAACAACACACGACAGAGGGACTATTTTCCATATTAAAAGGAGTTTTGGTTCTAACCAACACCTTAAACTGATATATTAGAAACAGCTTTTATTTCTCACAGCTGAACAACAGAAACCTATAACAGATCACCTCAGGTAAACCATGTGTGCTTTATTCAATGCTAGATGCTAACAATGTGAGTTTGAATGCCATTTTACATGACATTTTTTGCCATTACTATAGACTGTTGTTATACAATGACTTGCTTAGTTACCCTGACTTGCCTAGTTAACCTAATTAACCTAGTTAAGTCTTTAATTTGCACTTAAAACTGAATACTAGTATGATGAAAAAATATCTAGCGAAATATTATGCGTCATCATGGCAAAGATAAAATAAATCATTTATTAGAAATGAGTTATTAAAACTATTATATTTAGAAAGGTGTTGAAAAAATCTTCTTTCTGTTAAAGAGAAATTGGGGAAAAATATACAAGGAGGCTAATATTTTTTTTTATTAATTCAGAAGACTTCAACTATTAAACTGACTTCCTAATATTAGGAAGGTATTAATGAAAATATATATTTACTTAATTTGCATTAACTTACGGATTGACCTTATGGATTTCTAAAGTTTCACACTCGCCCAGAAAAAAAGAGGAAAAAAAAATATTCTAGATGATTCAATAGTACTATAAAGACAGGCAGAAAACAGAATAATGCATTCTCATGAATCTTTAACTGCTGAGTACTCCATCAAACATCCAGGGCACAATGGCTCAGATGCACTTCCAGAGATCCCGAATTGAATGACAGAGCGGCATTAGGATTCCACCCTCAAACCGAGTCTGCCAGCCTCAATAAGGCAAACCTGGGGCAGAATCAATGGCTTTCTCCCCTAGTGCTGTGAGAATCTCCACACACTTTCAAGACTTTACAGAGTTAGACGCCTTTTTATAGCCCTCATGATGTCTTCATTATTATCTGACCATGACTGTCTCTCTTTCTCTCTATCTCGACAGGACGAAGCCTCTGTCCCAGAAGTGTTTTTTCTTTTTTTCCCTGACAGCTTCTGATCGCTTGGTTGACTCTCTCTAGAACACAATAACGGACATTTGGAGAACCACTTCACATAACAGCAAACAATGCCAGCACAAGCCTGCGGATCTGTAAACCGCCCCGCTCTGCTCACACTTTGAGCTTGACACTCAGCGTGGACAGTGGGAGCAATTACATGTCACTTCGGGACGACGGCTTTTGGGGTCCAGACTGACCTCTGAGCTTCCTGCTGGCTGTTTAAAAGTGATGTTGTCTGAATGCTTCGAATGGAAGGAGAAAAATGCTTGTTGCATCTATGGTGTAACTTCATGTGGGATGTGAATTGCAGTCTCGTGGATGCATCACTGTTTTTTTGTCAATCATGTTGAATGAAGACTTAGACTTACTCCCTTTCTGTTTTACTAATTTTACAAAAAAAAAGTATTGTTGCATGCTATCATATTAAAAACATTGCAAGAATTAAATGCTTTGCTTTCATTGAAGACTTAAGAGAAACATGTTCATGCTTTTATGACCAGTAGGGTGGATTACTGCAATGGACTCCTCACTAACCTCCTCAAAAAGATAGCCAGACAGTTGCAGCTCATCCAAAACGCTGCTGCCAGGATTCTAACCAGAAAATGAATGTGCATCACACCTGTCCTTAGGTCTTTATACTGGCTTCCAGTTACATTCAGAATATATTTTAAAGTACAAGTGAATTTTTTACCCATCACCCATTTATGAGCAAAGCAACTTACGAGCTCCTAAACATTTTTAAACATGTCAAAAAAGTTCTGGTGCTGTTGGATTGAATTTGTGAAGTGTGTGCAGTGTAAGCCAATTTATCTGAAGCTGACCAATCAGGAAGATGAACTCACTGAACTGTGTGACATGCCATGCATGATATGGTCATCAGAGAGGATGTTCTAGGCTTTATAATTTACACACATTCTGGGGGTGACTAGGTATGCTGGTTTCCTAATGCTGTAAAAAGCTGTATTTTTAGCAAACAATCATGGCTTGTATCAGTATTAAAACCTGGTATATGATATATGTAATATATCAGAATTCACACCTTGTATTTCCACCTTTAGACATCTTTAGACATCCATACAGTCAGATCAAGTCAGATCTATCCCTATACAATGTTCTTTTTTGTTCTATAGTCTCTAAAATATCTTTATACACAAAACTACTGAAACTGATTAGTATACATGATAACACAAAGAAAACAAACAAAAAAAAAAAACAAAGAGTAGAAGACTTGGAGCATGCTCTTGCACACATTATAAACCTAGCAAATGCTTTTTATTAGCATGTTCTGACAGCACAAACACAAACATTTTGGGCCTTATCCTACACCCGGCGCAAAAGGGCGCGAGACGTGTTTGGCATGATTTGTTGCTATTTTCAGACCACCGCAACACAAATTTTCAAGTCTGTGCCATTTTGTTTAAAAAGCAAGTCCATTTGCTTCACTTTGTGGACTCATGGGTGTTCTGGTCTAAAGGAGGTGTGTTAATGTGCATTGTTGGTGTGTTGCTGTTTTGATGAACTGAAATAGACTGCACCATTGACCAACTGAAAGCTGGTCTAAAGTCCAGTTCAGAGAACGCTAATTATACGCCTCTGCAGGTCCAAAACTCTTACACATTGCTTAATTCACACAGGATGTACAGTAATACACAAATATCTTTACATATGAAAAAAATAAATAATTAAAAATGTACAAAATTTTTAGATTTTCTACATAAATATAAAAAACACTACCTAAAATACCTATTTTCAGGTTATTCATGACAATTTGCGTTTGTTTAACGTTATTGTTAGTAGTAGTATTTATTGTATGCATATTTATATTTGTTTTAATTAAAACAAGTTTAAATTTGTCCACCTGTTGGGTTTTACAGACGTATGCATCACCATATTGAGCATAAGAATAGTACATGTGTTTGGATATAACTTTTGGTTGTTGTTTTTTGACCACACATTCTTATCATTGTTCATTTATTCATTTGCTGGAAATTAGAACTGAATTTAAAAATAATTTTAAAACAAATCTTTTTGCTTAACAAACAAAATTTTATATATATAGGCTAATAGATGTCTTTAGTGGAGTGCGTACAACACTATTTCCTTATCACCGAAAGTAAATAAGTAAAGAGTAAAAGTAAAGAGAAAGTAAAAAGGCCAAATGGAGGAGGCTCATTCTTTATCCTCGCACTGCAGATGGTATTTTCTCGCTAGTGAAGCTTTCAGTTTTTCCACTTACAAAGTCCACATTGAAAATAGCAAATGATTGGTTTAATGCACATTATGCTCAAAACACACCCATAACTCATTAAGGGAATAAGCACAACTCCTTTAGACCATGTACCGGGGTGCAAACTGTATTTTTCTATCCTTAAAATAACAAAAGTGGATTCAGACATGCCCTTAATGCTTTTCCGCCATGTGCTTTAGACTTTGTGCTTAGATTGTTAAAACAGAGCCCATAGTTTCAGATAATATGTAACAAAAACGACAGGGCATTGCATTTTGGGCAGGGCATTGTGTTTTTTTTATTGTCCCAAAAGGTTGGCTCCGTCTGGAAGAAATCTCTACACGACTATATATAAAATTCAATATATCAAGATGTGGCCTTAAACAGCATATCATACCAAAATAATTATAATTTCATTGGCTCTTTTGGAGAGGTCTTGCAGCCAGATTTACTAAATGGGAAATTAACATGAGAGAGTAATCTCTTAAAAGCACCAGTGGGAGTGGAAAGTCTAGCAAGTGCTACTAACAAACCACAAAAGAACACAGATGCAGCACCTCATTTTCATAATGTCCAACACGCTGCATAAACCAGCACAAATTAATTCACAAACAAGCAAACCCAATGGTAATAAGGTGTGTAATCTACTAAAAACACAGGCAAACAAAAAAAAATCATGCGTTTTGGGGCCTTAAATATGTGTGCAAATATATATATATAAGGGAGACTCCTTCACATGCATATGCTTTAAGGCTAGCCCAGCAGCAAAGAAACAAGTAAATAAATAAATAAATATGGTGTGCATGCATTTTCATTGATGCGTTTTACTGTGTGTCTGTAGTAAATCCTGATGTCAAAAGAATAATTGTGCTGGTGCTAGCTCTTAGTAAATCTGCATTCTCCATACAGCAACAAAAGCATAAAAAAATCTGTCAAAATATTTTTAAACTTGCCTAATACTTTCTGATTGGTTGAAATCTAAATTTTGTTAAAGGGATAGTTCACTCAGTAACACTTTAAAATAATGCTCTATTAGTTAATGTTAATTAATGCATTTACTAATATGAACAATCAATTAGTGATACATTTATTACAGTATTTATTCATTAATTGCGCCTTTCACACATACAGACCTTTCTGGAAAATTACCAACAATTTTCCAGAAAGGAGTCATGTGTGAACAGGCTCCTATTGAAAATACTTGTAAATTCGTTCTGGCAATTTTTCGGAAAGAGAAGTTGCAACATTACCGGTAATTTGCCGGAATGCTGCTCTGAGTAAACGCAGAAGGAAAATTGTCAGAAAGAACACGTTCATGCTTAGAATGCGCTGATGTAAGACGTCTACTCCAGCCAATCAGAACATTCAGACGCATTCACAACAGTGCTGTTTATGAAAATAAAAGCCTTTGAATCTTTTTCTAGACACATTTAGCTGCTAGATGTTAGTCAGATAATGTTTCTATGTTCATTCTTAATGCTAACTGTGGAAAAATTATTGATAAAATGCTTATCATAAACAGCTGTTTGTTTACTTCAAGCTCTGCTTCAGTTGCTTGACGCGTGTGCATGTGAAGAAGTGCTATGGTGAGGGCCAGCACACACACATATTATGTACATCTCGACATGTGAAAGTGTTTTCATCAATGTTAATCACAATACTTATCCATCCACAGAATTTGTAATGTAGTCAAATGTGTAAACAATAAGCCGCAGATAGCATTTCTGTCTTTGGATGTCTCAGGGACAAAGCAGGTGAATAAATGCTAAAGCTTCTATGTTTACAAATACAAGCGCAGCCGTTTAGAGGCCATTTCTGGTTAATGATGTCAGAATTTACCGGTGTTTTAGAATGGATGTGTGAACGGTCTTTTCCTGAAAAAAATCCAGAACATCCTTGCCTGTGTGAGCAGCACATATCTGAATTTGCCAGTAAAGTTAATCCAGAAATTTTCTAGATATTTACTGGTATCACTGTGTGAAAGGGGCTATTGTTAATGTTAGTTAATGTCATTTAAGTTAAATAACATTAGTGAATGTTAGGTCATGTTAACTCACAGTGCATTAATGTTAACAAGCGCAACTTTGGATGCATTAGACTGCAGCTCTGCACAAGACGTTTGGCTATACACTCTCAGAAATAAAGGTACACATGCTGTCACTGGGGTGATACCTTTTCAAAAGGTACAAATTTGTACTTAAAGGGTCCATATTGGTACCTCAAAAGTTTATATTAGTACCTAAAAATTTTAACAGGAACACTTTTGTACTTTTTAGGTACTAATATGTACCTTTGAGGTATTAATATGGACTTTTAAGGTTCAAATTTGTACCTTTTGAAAAGGTACCACCCCAGTGACAGCTCATGTACCTTTATTTCTGAGAGTGTAGGAGAAATGGTCATGCCCAACTGAGCCTGGTTTCTCTCGAGGTTTTTTATCCTTCACTTACGACAATTGGTGAAGTTTTTTCCTCGCCACTGTCGCCACTGGCTTGCATGGTTTGGGACTTGTAGAGCTGCGCATCGATGGATTTGCTCTTCAGTGTTTGGACCCTCAGCAGTGAATATTAAACCACACTGACCTGAAATGAATTAAACTGAACTGAACTAAAACTCTGAAAACGGAACTGACACTTTCAATTCACTATAATCTTCTATGTGAAGCTGCTTTGACACAATACACATTGTAAAAGCGTTAAACAAATAAAGATAAATTTAATTGAATTAGTAAATGTCGAACTATGGTCAAAAATGCTTTACAAGATTATTCATGCTTAATGTTAGTAAAAACATGAACTAATGAAGCATAATTCTATATTTTATGTGTTACCTTTCACCCAAAACATAAAAAAACATAATAATTTACTTAATCTCCACCTATATTTGGCTTTACCGTTTTTTTAGCTTTCTATTTATCTTTGTGTTCAACAGAAACCCATAAAGGTTTGGAAATAAGTAAAAAGTATGTAAATATTAATTTATTTGATTGAACTATTTCTTTTTTATAATGATCAAAATAAATACAAAACCAGTGCTAGCAGAAAAAAATCACACTGATAAAATAATAATAATAATAATCAAATGTTTGGTGGCAATACAACATTTGCTTTGATCAGAAATATGTTAGAATTGGAGAAAAAAGCCAAAAAAAAAATTAAGTAAAAATTTCTATAGTTCACATGATTTACCTACAAATCATTTTAAAGCAACATATTGACAAAAAAAGGTGCATAATAAAGTGTTTTCAAAAAGAAAAGAGACATAGCATGTTAGAGAGGTGATCAGAGAGGGCTTTTATTCCTAAAACTGCAGTTGCCCTTTGGGTCTGCTTTCCATTGCATTAATGCATCAGTCAGACACAATTTTGTGTTACATAACACAAACACACAATGGTGGACAAGAAAAGGTCTGCAGTAAAACATCTGCAGAGAAAAGAGCATTTTTTTTTCTCTCTGCTAAAAAATATTGAGAACACTTCACCAATTTGCCAATCACAACCAATTCAAGTTACTTTACCAATGTGTATTTCATTTGCTCACATTTTTTTTGTTGCAAATCTGTTTGCGATTCTTTCATCTGTTGAACATAAAGGAAGATATACTGAAGAATGCAAAAATAAATAAATAGATAAATAAAAAATCAGCCCAAGGCACTCGATAAGTAGTGACAATTTTAAAAAGTCTGTATTTACATGGCTATTATTAAAATAAATATATAAATAAAACAGCACCTATGTGTTTCAGCAAACTTCAAAAGGAAATTCTGGAGTTCATTTGAACTCTCAGTATGTCACATGACACAATTAAAAAACTAAATAGTGGTGAAAAGGATATATGTCAAACTATACTGTCAAATCAACAGCTATTTATAATGCAGTCAAAGAAGAAAAACATATTATATGTTATTTTGAACACAAAGGAGATATACTGAAGAATACAACAACAAATCAGTCCAAAGCAGTCGATAAGTAGTGAAAAAGTTAAAAGCCTATACATACATGGCAATATATATATATATATATATATATATATATATATATATATATAGCCCCCCTTTGAATTTTTTTTCTTTTTTAAATATTTCTCAAATAATGTTTTACAGAGCAAGGACATTTTCACAGTATGTCTGATAATATTTTTTCTTCTGGACAAAGTCTTATTTGTTTTATTTTGGCTTGAATAAAAGCTTTAAAACAGCAAAAGTGGATTCAGACATGCCCTTAATGCTTTAAAAGTTAAAATTTTTTGTAAACCATTTTAAGGTCAAAACTATTAGCCTACTAAGCTATCTTTTTTTTAATAGTCTATAGAACAAACCATTGTTGTACAATAACTTGCCTAATTCCCCTAACCTGCCTAGTTAATCTAATTAACTTATTTAAGCCTTTAAATGTCACTTTAAGCTGTATAGAAGTGTCTTGAAAAATATGTAGTAAATATTATTTACTGTCATCATGGCAAAGATAAAATAATATGTAATTTATTTGAAGACTCATAATTGTCTCACATGACACAATTAAAGTAACAAACAAAAAAACCTCTGCAAATTATATAACTCATATAATACTCAATATTAGCAGCTTTTTACACTCAAAAAAGTATATATTTTTACTTGTTTAAACTACTTAATGAAAATGAGCTGAAACAACACAATTTTTGAGATTTCATTAGAAGAACTTATTTTTTTTTATGTTTAATCCAAATCAATTTGTTCAATTGATGGAACCATCAAGTCAGACAAATGATAAAGAACAAAAAAAAATGTTCTAAAAAGCTTTACTCTCTGTTAGTGGTGGAAAGAGTACTGAAAAATCATACTCAAGTAAAAGTACCATTACTTACCTAAAATGTAGTGCACGTAGTGTAAAAGTATCTGCTGTAAATATTACTCAAAGTATGAGTAAAAATTTGCCTATTTAAAAGTACTCAAGAGTAATGAGTAGTAAGTATATGCTGTCAAAAGCTGATGTGTTTAAATGTAATTTGTGCATGTGTGTGTAAATGTAACATTCTGTAGTGCATTTAGTTATTGCCCAGCAGGCACACAACATCATGAGAAATTAAAATTTGGTTAGATTTAGGTTGTAATGTAACGTGACCAAAATTAATTGTCAAGCTAGCAGCTAAGGACAACATTATTTTGATATCCAATAATGACGTCAAATGATGTTGATATTTGGTTAATTTTAGGTTGCTAAAAAGTCTAAAAATCCAACGTTGAGCCAACATTTTAAACCAACGTCATAAATGACATCAAATACTGACATTTATTCATCAGGTACGACAACCAAACTCCAACATCTGATAGATGTCATAAGGGTAATATTCACACAATGTCAAGCTGTAACATCATTGGACGTTGATATTTGGTTGGTTTTAGGTTGGACATTGGACATTGACATTGGCCTGACGTTGAGCTCTGACGTCAACCTGATTTTCATTTCCAAACAAAATACAGCGTCCCCATGATGTTGGTGTACAATGTCAATTTGACGTCATGTTGACGTCTTGTGCTTGCTGGGTGTTTAAGGCCATTTCGGTCATCAGTAAACATCTGTCATCTTCTCATCAGTGACATGTATCTAAACAGTCTCTGGGTCAATGCGCGTAAAGATTTTGAACATCTTCATGGACATTTTTTATACTTGACTGTTTGCTGCAATTATAAAGTGCACACGTCGTGAGGTAGTTCATTATGATGTGATGTACCTTCTACGGTATGTTCGATTTCATTGGACAGGAATCACAGGACTGATTTTTCTAATCCCCATGGACAAGAACAATAAAATAGTGACTGCAGGTTGAAAGAAAGTAGTGGAGTTAAAGTACAGATACAGCACTAAAAATGTACTCAAGGAAAAGGAAAAGTAGACATTTTTAAAACTACTCAGTAAATTACAATTCCTAAGAAAAACTACTCAATTACAGTAATTAGAGTATTTGTAATTAGTTACTTTACACCACTGCTGTCTGTTCTATGTTCTCGAAATATGAAAGCATTTAAAGTATAAATTAGAGATGCACAATGTTCCATATTTGCAGATATTCAATATTTCATTTAATTTTGGCAGATATTCGATACAGATATTTAAGTTGGTATTATTTTTCTCTTTATGTACTGAAATCAATCTTTGAGTCAAAAGCTGCATTTGTTTACATAATTAGGCTATTGTTTGTTTTAGATTCATAGTCCAAAGTCTTGTTTTGAAAATAAAAACATATGTAATAAAATGATGTAAAATAAACTCATATTTAAACTTACAAAGTCATTGAAAAAAAAAGTTAAGTGCTTAGCAAGATTTTATATTATATTATTTATTTAGGAACATACAAATCACCATTAATAGGGTTTAAACAGGCACCATTTTGACACTTACTAATTTATGTATATAACATGATCTCACAGCAATTTGTAATTTTTTTATTTAGTGACTAATTTGTATGAATTCCTACGATCTCATTTGTACAATTTAGTACGATTTGCTCATCCCCCAATGATGGTTGGGTTTAGGGGTGGGGTTTGGTGCCACGCCTCCTTTTAAAATTTTTTAATTTTTGTATGACTGAACTCATATGAATTCATACAAATTAGCCACTAAACTGACAAAACATAAAATATTTACATTTCCTTGTGAGATCCGGCTGGGGTGCGTTTTCCAAACAATGTTGTAACTCACGGCTGAACTATTATAGTATGATGCATCGTTTGAGAAAAGAATGATGTAGTGACGAGTGTTCCCCAAATCCCGTAGTTTCTCTGCTGCAGATCCATCGTTTGAACCACGTTAGTTATAATGTAAAATGCCCATAATGATGCTCTAAATGGGGTGGAGTAACAACTTCTTTGGAGAAGAACCCCATCATTTCTTTGCACAAATTATATTGTTTTACATGCACACGCATTAAAAAAATAACAAAATCCAATATTAGTTTTAGTAAAAGCATGCACTCGTTTTCCATATTAATTGAAATATATGTAAATGGAACATATAAGGCCTTTGTTTCCTTCACAAATATTATTGAGAATATTCCGTAGTCTATTCTAAAACATAAAATCACTTACAAAAGCTAACATGTATTCTAATCTCATATATAAATTATATAAATAAATAAATAAATAAATAAATAAATAAATAAATAAATAATGAGGCTATTAAGACATGAAATGTAATATTTATTATGTATTAGGAAATGAAAAATCTGACTTTTATAATAATATTAGTGATTATTATTATTATTATTATTATTATTATTATTATTATTATTATTA
>CAIGQZ010032997.1:8854412-8865641 GCA_903798205.1 Danio tinwini
CAGGGAACTCTATCAAGTCTCCAAAGACAGCTAAGAGCAAACACAGAGTGGGGGAAAATAATTTCGATTAATTAATATGGTTAAAAAAATAATAAGGTTTAAAAAATTTTTTATGGTTTTAAAAAAAAAAAACGTAATACTTGCCGAAATAAAACAAAAAAAAAGCCTTTCTATAATATGCAAATCATTTAGACTTTAACTCTATCTCTCTGCAGGTGGCTGACACTAAACATTCGGGTTATGCATTGATTAGGAGAGTTACCTCTATTTTTCTGTTGTTGTTGTCCCAGGAACATTTAATTGCTAAGAAGTTGCTCTTTCATGGATGAGGAGACTTGATAGAGTTCCCTGTAGCATTTAAGCATTAACAGTGTTTCTCTGTTGAAAATATCTTAGAAGAAATAAAATGTAGACAGTTAAAATGATTGCTAAGGTCACACACAGGCACATGAACATGCATTGCAGTTCGTTTCATCTTTTAATGCTTAGTACACACAGAGTTTAGTCATTTATGAGAGCAACAACTTATTTCAACAGCTATATTAACACAGTGTCTTGTTAACACTAGTCTCCTAAATGTACTGAACTGAAAATTGTTAATGATGTATTTATTAACAGATGCGTCAGAATTGTCTCTCTCTTCTTAAAAGTTTACCCTAAAAAAAATATATATATATATATATCCTAAATAATGCAGTTCAAGGTTCACAAAAATGTAGACAGCATCCTCTAGTGGATTTCTCATTTGAAACATGCCACAAAACAAACACGAAGAAATGTATTTTACCATTACTAAAAATGTAGGCTCAGGCACATGTTCCTCATGAGCCTGGGTTGCCATAATCATAATTTGAGAGTCCAACTATTAATTTATTCACCCAAATTTTGCCTTAATTAGCCAAAATCACAACAAAATCTGTCTTTCTGTACATATTCTCAGTCTTTTCATTCAAGCCACATTCAGACAAAATGTTCATAAAATAAAGAGAAAACTACTCAAGTTGTCATTTTTTTCCAATAAGTCATGTTAGTTTTAAAAAAGGCATCTTCTGTGTCTCTGTGAGTGATTCTACTGTAAAAGAATGATGTGTATCTAATATGCATTTTAGAATTTTGAACAAAACATACACTAAATAACGTATTTCATATTGGCAAAAATGTAGACAGCGCCCTCTTGTGAATATCTCATATGAAACATGCCACGAAACAAACCCGTAGAAATGTATTTTACCATTCCTAAAAATGTAGACTCAGGCACATATTTCTAATGAGCCTAAGTTGACATAATCCCAATTTGATTAGGTGTACAGTCCTACTTTCAATTTATTCACCAAAATTCACCTAAATTAGCCAAAATCCCCAAAAAATCTGTCTTTCTGTATACATCCACAGTCTCTTCCTTTAGGCCACTGTTAAACCACCAAAAGATTCAATTTATTCACCAAAATTCCCCTGACTTAGCCCAAATCCCCCCAAATCTATGTCTCTCTGTATATATGCATAGTTTGTCCCTTTAGGCCACTGTTAAACCACCGAAAGATTCATAAATTAAATAGAAACCTCCCAAGTAACCAAATATGTTTTCTAATAAATAATTGTATTGAAAAAAAATATCCACTTCTGCAGTGTCTCAGAGGCTGATTCAACTGTATAATAATGTCATTCTATCAAAATTTCTTTGAGCAAAAAATGTGTGTACAAGAAGGATGTGTATCTCATATGTATTTAAAAAATTTAACAAAACATACTCTAAGTAACGCATTTCAGATTCGCAATAATGTAGACAGCACCCTCTTGTGAATTTCTCATATGAAACATGCCACGAAACAAACCCGGAGAAATGTATTTTATCATTCCTAAAAATGTAGGCTCAAGCACATATTTCATATGAGCCGGTGTTGCCATAATTCCAATTTTATTTTACCATTCCCAAAAATGTAGGCTCAGATACTTATTTCTTAGCCCAAATCCCCAAAAATCTATGTCTTTCTTTATATATCCACAGTCTTTCCCTTTAGGCCACTGTTAAACCACCAAAAGATTCATAAATTAAACAGAAACCAAATATGTTTTCTAATAAATCATTGTATTAAAAAAAAAAAAGAAGCCACTTCCGCAATGTCCCAGAGAGTTTCTATTTCATAAGAGCCGGTGTATTCACCAAAATTGACTTAAATTAGCTAAAATTACAAACAAGTCTATTTCTTTCTGTTATATCCCTAGTGTTTTCCTTTAAAATCACATTCAAACACCAAAAGGGTCATAAAAAAGAGAAAACAGCTCAAGTAATCAAAAGTTTTAATAAATCAAAAGCCACTTCTTGAAGATATTCTACTATATAATAATATAATTCTATCAACATTTCTATAAGCTAAAGTAATTATTGTATTAAAAAAAGAATGTGTTTCTAATATGCATTATATAATTTATAACTAAACGTACCCTAAGTACGTTTCAGATTCGCAAAAAAAGTACAAAGCCCTCTTGAGGATGTCTCATTAGAAACATGCCACGAAACAAAGCCGGAGATATGTATTTTACCTTTACTAAATGGAGACTCACACTCATATTTTTTATGAGCATGGATTGTCTTAATCTTAGTTTGATTAGGTGTACAGTCCTACTTTCAATCTATTCACCAAAATTTAGCCAAAATTACATGTCTTTCTGTATTATATCCTCAGTCTTTTCATTCAAGCCACAATCAAACGACCACCAAAAGGTTCATAAAATAAAGAGAAAACCACCCAAGTAACCAAATATTTGTCTAATAAATCATCGTATTTAAGAAAGAAAAAGCCACTTCTGCAGTGTCTCGGAGAGTGAAAAATTGCCATTGATTATCAATGAGAAGAGAGAGTCCACCCACATGCAGCCGTGTGGTGTCCCTGTCAGCAGACTGATGTCTCTGCCCCTGCTGGATTCGACCTTGATGATTAGTGATTGAGCCTCCTCCGGGGTGGCAGACGCCTCTATCACCTGTCAAACACACTAATGCAGACCTGCATGGCCTCGCATCCTCAGCCGTTTGTCATGAAAGGTCCTTTGGAAGTTAACATTACTTGCTATATTCGTCATGTACAGTTTTCATGGCAGGAATGGTACATGGTTATAATATAATCCATCTTGTTTGCTCTAATGCGTCTCCTTGTGTGTTTTAATCATTATAGTTGATTTAACTATGTTTGTGTCATGGCCCCTGAGTAATTATACTGTAATGGACATTAATGGAAACCTTGGTATCTCAGAAACATATAAATTATTTCTGCATATTTTTCATTGCATACATTTAGGACTTAAAGTGGACCTATTATGGAAATCACTTTTATAGGTAGTTTAAAAACAGTTGTGAGGCAAGAGTGTGTGTATATAGCCAGCCTCTAATGACAAAAATTTATTAATTATCATTTTTTATGATAACACTTGATTAAAACAATCTGCAGAAACACTTTGACTGACATTCCCCCTTTGTTCATGTCTTCAGAGGGGAAAGCCCCGCCCATTAGTGATAATCTCTCCCTCATTAGTAAGACAGCTCTGAGTAAGAAGCAGCCTTCCGCCATTACGTAGAGTTTTCATGCCATTCCTCCCAAAGATAATTCTTCGGGGACATTTCTTTTGAAATACTCTTTTTCACCGAGATAACATTAGTCCTGTTTTGAATCTGCCATCATCTGAACATTATTTACAATATTATTATATTGTAATAGCTAGCTCTCTGCAACTCTCACATGGTCGCCCACTGAAGCTAAGCAGGGCTGCGCCAGGTCAGTACCTGGATGGGAGACTACATGGGAAAGCTAGGTTGCTGTGAGGCCAGCAGGGGGCGCCCAACCTGCGCTCTGTGTGGGTCATAATAATGACCCACACAGTATAATGTATAGTATAATGACTAGTATAATGATGAGGACTCTATACTGCTCAGTGAGCGCTGTCTTTTGGATGAGACATTAAACCGAGGTCCTGACTCTCTGTGGTTGTTAATAATCCCAGGATGTCCTTCGAAAAAGAGAAGAGGTTTAACCCCAGCATCCTGCCCAAATCTGCCCACTGGCCTCTGTCTATCATGGCCTCCTAACCCTCCCAATATCATAATTGGCTTCATCACTCTGGCTCCTCTCCACAAATCAGCTGGTGTATGGTGTGCGGTCTGGTGCAAAATGGCTGCCATCGCATCATCCAGGTGGATGCTGCACACTGGTGGTGGATAAAGAGATTCCCCCCCAATGTGTAAAGAGCTTTGAGTGCCCAGAAAAGTGCTATATAAATGTAAGGAATTATTATTAATTATTATTATGTATTAAAATCCACAGCCTTGCCCAGTACTGGGTTGCAGCTGAAAGGGCATTGGCTGTGTAAAACATATGCTGGATTAGTTGGCGGTTCATTCTGCTGTGGCGAGCCCTGATGAATTAAGGGACTAAGCCAAAGGAAAATGAATGAATAAACAAACCCACAGTCTAATAAATAGCTCTCAATGCATGTGTGAATGTAGTTTGATTGTAGTCCTTTACAATGCGAGAGTTGGTGACTCAGTCACCAATATACCTCAATAAACTGCATCACCTGACCTTCCGATCAAGTGTGTACCCTCACACTTTCACCATCAAATTGAAAGAACATAGACATACACAAACGGAGCACATAAACATTGACAAAACTACAATTATTGAGAAGCAAACAATACAAATAAAAACAAACTAAACAATTTAAGAGGTCAAGAAAAGCTGTTTATGCAATTTTAGATCATAATTACACTGTTGGACATTTTGTTGTATTTTTGCGGTAACTTACCGGCAGCACTGTTGCCAGCAAGTTACCACAACTGCCCCTTTACAGTACCTTACCTGTAAATGTGTTTTACCGTAGAAGGGCCCTACCGCAATTAGATTTTTTTTTTACAGTGAAACAGCCTTACCGCATATTCTTTTTATGGTAAAATGCCCTTTACCGCATCTTACAGTATGACAATTTTTACAGTAGTTTATTGACATTTTACGCTAGCAGCACAAAACCTTTATTTGCAGTATTTACTACTGAATTTAATAAATTCCAAACAAGTGATTTTTTTTTCATTCGCTGTCTCATTTTTGTCTTCAACTGCAGTAGCAGTACTTGTTTACTTTAACCACAGTAGAATACTGTAAAGTCCTAATATGTGGTAAGTTACTGCAAAAGTTTTAAAATGACCTACAATGCAGTGCATATTTTATGGGTGTTTCTTACAGTAAATAACAGTAAATAACTGCAAAATTGCGGCAAATTCTAACAGTGTACATATGTTAGACACCACACAACATATCAGTGTCTCCCTCTGCAGATGTGAACTTGTGCTTCGTATCTCATGCCACGCTGAGAAGAATCAGATCTCCCCGTTGCTGGATCAAGAGAAGAAGCCTGGTATATTAAAGCACAGCAGGCTCTTTCCCCTTCAGTGTGATGCAGATCCTAGCGCCAGTCACAGTTCTGCCAGGGTGCCATAGGCAGGGCCGTGCAAATTTGCATGTGTTTATCATTTGAACTCCCTGCATTAATAAACCAAGGTACTGCAGATAAACAGTGTCAGGTCAGATTTACCTTTCCTTTTTGTGCCAGACAAAGGACTTAATAGAGTAACTGATCGCACAGATTACTCATGAAGTAGAATTAGAACTGATCATTAAGTTTAATCTTTTCTCCAGACCGCGCATCTGCAAAATTATATTTCTTACTGCACTGTAGTTTTGTTTTTGGGCCCATCCCTAAATGCACTGAAGTTTTTTATTATGCTCTGCTTTAATATAGTAATTTTCTGTGAGAAAAAAAAATCGTTTTAATAATGATGTTTTATTTATCCTTGTAACTGACCTCCATGAATGTGCAAAGAAAGGCACATAACGTGTCTATGCATAAATCTGACCCTGAATAAAGTAAAAAAGTAAAAAAATGAAAATGAATAAAAATAAAATAAAATAAATAAATAAATAAGTAAATAAAACAGGTTTTCTAAAAAACTAACCAAAAACAAACATCTGGACAATTATTTTATTTTATTTTATTCATATTTTGACGTATTGACATCATATTTGCTGTGTTTTACAGATGGAAAATACTGTGAATAGTGACAAAATGAATAAATATTCACAATTTTTGTGGAATAAAATGTTGAATATAATAAGGCAAATTATTAAAAAAAATAAATGCAAAAGCAAGTTTTGTAAAAAAAAACTAAACAATAATCAAACATTTCTAGCTGTGAAATCTAAACAATAAAGTACTTTATTTTATTTTAATTTATTTTATTTTATTCATATTTTGACATATTGACATCTCATTTGCGGTGTTTTTACAGAAGGAAAATAATAGTCCACTAATAGCTGGTATGTAGTGAGCGCACTGGCGTTATTGTCTTGTGGCTACACTGTAGCTGGTCGCTGTTCGGCCGCTGGGATGCCGGAAAAAATGCAAGGCAATGACCATTAAATTACAGAAATTTACCATTGAATAACGGATGTTAATTTACAGAAATTTCTGGTAAATTTCTGTAACCTAAGCTGCCAAAAAAAACCTACAGAGAGAAGATTTATTCAACACATTTCTAAGCATAATAGTTTTAATAACTCATCTTTAATAACTAACTCATTTAACATTAACTCTAATAACAATTAACTCATTTTATCTTTGCCATGATGATATTAAATAATATTTTACTAGATATTTTTAAGACACTTCTATACAGCTTAAAGTGCAATTTAAAGGCTTAACTAGGTAAATTATGTTAACTACGAAGGTTAGGGTAATTAGGCAAGTTATTGTATAGCGATGGTTTGTTCTGTAGACAGTCGCAAAAAAAGTTGGCTTAAAGGGGCTAATAAATTTTAGCCCCTAAAATGGTTAATAAAAAAATAAAAACTGCTTTTATTCTAGCTGAAATAAAACAAATAAGACTTCTTGAGAAAGAAAAAAATATTATCAGACATACTGGGAAATATGTATGACTTTAACTGTATATATATATATATATATATGAAAAGTCATAAAGCTTAAATTTGACAGACTGATTCTTAACTCCAATTCTCTGTGTGGGATTCCCCAGCTAGTTAGCAAACCCTTCCTGTTTGGTTTGTGACCACATCAAGTTTTAATTGATTATTGATGATATCATATGGTTTGACATAAACAGTATTTCCTGTTTAGTAATATCTCTGTGATTACAAGTAATGACATAAGCATGGGAAACCACTTTTTTCCGTTAGATCCTTAATGAATAGCATACTACATAGGCAGCTGCCTTTAAAACATCATTGTAGCTGAAGACTGATATCTGAAGTGTCAGAAAATAAATTACACATTTATGTGTGCATTGACACTAACATTGAGTCCTTACCAAGTCCAAAGTAATACCAGTAATTTGTATTCAAATTAATTAATCAATCAATCAATCAATTAATCAATCAATCAATCAATCAATCAATCAATCAATCAATCAATCAATCAATCAATTCAATTATTTTTCTTCGGCTTAATCGCTTATTTAGCAGAGGTCGCCACATCGGAATGAACCACCAAGTATTATGGCATATGTTTTACACAGGGGATGCCCTTCCAGCCGCAACCCAGTACTGGGAAACACCCATACACTCTCTCATTCACACACACACTCATACACTATGGCCAATTTAAATTATTCAATTTGCCTATAGCGCATGGACTTTGGACTGTGGGGGAAACCAGAGCACCCGGAGGAAACCCACGCCAACACAGATAGAACATGCAAACTCCACACAGAAATGCCAATTGACCCAGCTTGGACTCAAACCAGCGACCTTCTTGCTGTGAGGCGACAGTGCTAACCACTGTGCTGCCTCAATCAATTTATTACATACCGAACCATCCCTGTTACCACTCTGTGTACAGAGAGAGAGGCGTCCTATCTAGTCCCTTAAAATGCTGTCTACAATAGGGTTTGTGGTATCTTATCCTCTGTATAGATGATGTTATGAATGGGCGCTACATGCATGCAAACATCTTGAATTCAGGCACGCTTCCTTGTCAGTACATCCCATGCAGAACAAGTACCTTTGGTGTGAAAATGAGAGGAGAAAAGCATTTAAACTGTTGTGCGAGGAGCTCTGTCAACTTACAGCTGGGTATTTTCTATGCTGACGTTTAAAGCCTTGTGCTTTGGTTCAAAGTGGCAAGGCTTCACTGTAACATGTTAGTCACACATTGCAGTTTGAGCCACGCATTGAAATGAGGGGCCCTGAAATCAGCCTGGCTCACCTGGACCAGACCCATGTCCAACTGACTAACAATCTGTCATCATGTCTGGCATGCCAGTAGTCTTAAATGGAAACCTTCTGCTACTCAATGTGCTGTTCCCTTACAGACATGTTCTCATTAGTGAATGTAAAGAAATTAGGGCTGTCGATTGAGCTTGTGTGTGTGTAGTTTTTTTGATTAGTGTATGTGTTAATCACAATCATAGTCTCTGATTTAGCTAGATTAATCACAAATGTTAAAGATGCACTCTAATGGCCCATTTCCTCTGAGAGGTACGGTATGGTACTGGTCAGTATGGGTTACCTTTATCAGGCTTGCGTTTCCACTGCCAAAATGGTACCAATGGTACTCTTTTGGTGGGCGTGGTGTATGACTTCAGTAAGTTTTAGGCGACGTCATTCTCGCTCGAGGAAATGTCAAAGTAAATCTGTACGGGTCGTTCACATACTGTATCATATGAGAAGCACTTCTCACAAAACAGATGCTTTACACACATAAACACTTGTATAAATGTTTATTACTAACCTTTCTATGAACATGATTTGATTATAACTGCAGATCAATGAACATGATGCGGTGGCGCAGTGGGTAGCATGATCGCTTCACAGCAAGAAGGTCACTTGGGTTTCCTCCAGGTGCTCCGGTTTCCCCCAAAGACATGTGGTGCAGGTGAATTGGGTATGCTAAAATTGACCGTCGTGTATGTGTGTGAATGAGTGTGTATGGATGTTTCCCAATGATAGGTTGCAGCTGAAAAGGCATCCGCTGCGTAAAAACAGATGCTGGATTCATTCCACTGTGGCGACCCCCTATTAATAAAGGGACTAAGCCGAAAAGAAAATGAATGAATGAAAGCCAGAGCAATGCAAACACTACCAGATTACTGTGGTATAAATACAGCACTACAACATAGAAAATAAAGAGATCGACTTAGAATGTCACTTAGCTGATTTATAATGATTTGTTCAGCTCAAGTTTGAAATGTATGCTAATGCTGAAGCTTTAAAGCTAAAACTTAAAAAAAGCTGTTTTTCTTTCCTAAATACTTATTATGTGGTCTCTGTCACCATCTTGTCACTTTCTTTGGTCTGCTCAGACAGGCTGATGGCGGCTGATGCACTGAATCTGATGCTCCGAAATTATAAATATTTAAAATAGGCACTATCCTTATTGCCTTAGTTGCAATCTAAACTGCATATTCACTTTCACTCATGAACATTTCATTCATGCCCCTGTGACAAACTATTAGACGCAAATAAGGAGTAAGAACTGGTGAGAGTGTTATGGAATTTAATGACGCACGCTAAGTTCCGCATTTTGCAATGTGTGTGTGGTCCTTTACTGACAGCCGGGTGTGTGGATCTTGTCGGAAAATATGGCGAAAAGTCCTACATGACAGTAATAGTTTGATTGCGGTGTTTACTTCAATAATGCCACAAATATCTACATATTCCACGTCTTAATTCCATTTCTGTTGATTTCAGTTATGACTTTAGTCGGATTAAGGTAATCATATATCACTGTTTCAAGCTTACGTAGGCCTACAGTTCAAAATGCATGTTTAACTGAATAAACAGTTAGTAAACACAAGTGCATCTTATTGAACATCATTTATTTTCATCACCAATTATCATAGTAGAACAGTTTCTCAAGCAGTTTGTGATGTATTTTGGAAACAGGAGATGAGCCCCTGGTCTAATGTTTTTTGTTTAGTTTTGCTAACTAAATTGTAATATCTAGTATCTATTAAGTTCTTTTGTCTTTGCATTGATGACAGTACATAATATGTTTTGTAGTTATTTTCCAAGATACTAATATTTAGCTTAGAGTGCAACTGAGTTAATTAGGTTCATTTGGCAAGTCATTGAACAACAGAAGTTTGTTCTGTAGCCAATCGGAAAATAAATATATAAATACATTTTAATAGGCATTGACCCAAAAATAATAACAATCACATTTTTGAAAATTATTTTATTCCAGCCAAATCAAAGTTAACAAAAAACATTCTCCAGAACAATATGTCAATAGAAAATGCTGTGAAAATGTCCTTGCTCTGTTAAACATCACTTTGGAAACATTTGAAAAATAATGATAAAAATGTTACAGGAGAGCTGACAATTTTGCATTTAACTGTATGCAGATAACTTTGCATAAGAGCATGTTGATCCTCTTAGCAGAGATTGATAATTATGTATGACTCATATGCAACTTTTTATATAATGTCTACTCATTGTTTGCTATTATCAGTGTGTTAAGAACTAAAATAAAATAATTAAAAGTAAATAAAAAAAAGACAAAATAGTGTTATTCACAATGATTCTTCGGTGTCTTTAGTTAAGGCATGCATCATGTTTGCTATACTTGGTCAATTGTGAGTTTAAACTTTAAAAACATTGTACACAGTTAGGTACAGTAAATATGGTGTGCCATTTTGTGTTAAAAAATGCATTTACAAATACAATGAATGTTGGCTGGAAAAGCAATGTGCCAGAGTTGATGAATGAAAATGAATGAATGAATATTATTAATTAAAATTCATTCGTCTTGAAAGGTTTTATATCTAAAATAGTTTTTATATGTAAAGTCGAAGTCAGAATTATTAGCCCCCCTCTTTTCCCCCCATTTACTGTTTTCTAATAACTGATTTATTTTATCTTTGCCATGATGACAGCACATAATATATGACTAGATACTAGAATTAAATTTTGACCTTAAAATGCTTATTAAAAATGTATGTTTATAAAAAAAAACGGCTTCTATTGTAGCTAAAATAAAACAAATAAGACTTTATCTAGAAGAAAAAAATATTATCGCACGTACTGTGAAAATGTCCTTGCTCTGTTAAACATCATTTGGGAAATATTTAAAAAAGAAAAAAGAAATCAAAGGGGGGCTAATAATTATGACTTTAACTGTACACAGTATATATACAGATGCAAAAACCTCTAAATGCCGTCTGAAATTTTG
>CAIGQZ010032997.1:8885641-8896375 GCA_903798205.1 Danio tinwini
AAATGTAATATTTGTCTAATATTTGATAAACTGCATCATCATTCATTTCATCTTTATTACTGTGAAGCTGATTTAAAACAATATATACATTGGGTAATGCAAATTCTTTATTTTCAGATGAAAATTTCATGATGCAAACTTAAAAAATGGGCAAACACATTTACATTTATCACCGAAACATATTCTATGAGTTTATATATTTTTTATGAAATTATAATTAATAGATTCACATAAATTTGTTCATAAACAATGACAAAATTTTTTGTTGAGACTCGCTTTACACCAAAATGTACAGCAATATCAGTCTAATATTTGATACACTCAGCATCAGAATAAATTTTCCTGTTTATTACTGTGAAGCTTATTTGAAACAATATATATTGAGTAAAGCACACAAAATAAAAACAAATGCTAATTTTCAGATCATAAATTTCATAATGCAAATTTAAAAAAATGGGCATACATGTTACATTTATAAACAAATTTGGTAAATTTTGGTTAAAATGTACCTAAATGTGTCATGACAATTAAATGAAATATTTTGTGAATATAAATATCATATTATATGAGTTTATTGTTTTTTTGCTTATGAAATTATAATTAATAAATTCACATAAATATGTTGATAAAATGATTGTCTAAAATTTGATAAACTCTCGTCATAATTTTTTCTCTTTATAATATATTGAATAAAGCACTATAAATAAATACAAATTTCAATTTTCAGATGATAAATGTCACGCTGCAAATTAAAAAAATGGCCATACACATTTATATTTATCTACAAATGTTGGTAAATGATGGTCAAAATGAGCTTAAACATGTCATGACTGTTAAATAATATATATTGTGAATATAAAAATATTATGATTTAATTAAAAATGCAATTAAAATTATTAGATTCACATAAATATATTAATAAATAACCACTACATTGTGTTTTGATATTCGCTTTACATTAAGATGTAATATTTGTCTAATATTTGATCAAGTCTACATCATTAATTTATGATTAATTTTCTGTTTATTACTGTGAAGCAGATTTGAAACAATATATATTGGGTAAAGCACTATAAATAAAGACAAAAAAAACTACTACTACATCTTGTAAAACCCCACTATTTGTTTCGGCTTGGCACTTGAAAACTATTTTAGCCAAATGTCATCTCGACACAGATGGAAACGCGTACAATGAGGTCAGACTGAATGAATGACCCTTGAATAAAAGCATAAGCCATTCGACTGTTCTCATGTGAAAACTGAGGTGTCTGGGACATACACGCATTTGTCATCGTGTTTTATGATAGAGGAGAAATATGGAAATCCCATTAATTACACTTTAAAATAGTCCAATAATTCCAGAGCCGGACCCAACATTAACAATAAGAGCTACTTCATGTGTAAATGACTAAAACACATGAGACAAACACCCTTTCCAGGCATTCGTTTCACTTTCTGTGGGAAGTTATGGCGAATGTTTTAGAAAGCTAGGCCTGGAGTCTTTCTTCAAACACAAATTAGTATGACCTGGCTTATAGGTTGGAGAAACCAGTTAAGACCAGCACACACACGCACACACACACACACACACACAAACCTTGTGCAAATAAACAGAGTGTATGAACACGAGCAAATTACTGGCTTTCGTCAGTGGAGTAAGGATGTTTTTTCAGAAAACATAATTGTTTTTATCGAACAAATAAAGAAAACATGGCTGAAAATTTTACAAGACATTTTTTTCTTATTAAAGTGACCACCATTGAAGAATAACACACTTCCTCGGCTCCTTTTACAGAGACAGCTTTAAAATATTTACATTATGTTTTGACATTTTACTATCAGATAAATTTTAGATGTATAAGACTTGCTACTTCAGTTGAATGAAGTGCAGTGAATGATTGGTTAGCATGGAATCTGCGCTGTGCAAACAAACACAGTTTTCCTATAGGAACCAGACAGATGTACTAAAACACACACACACACATGCAAAAAAAAAAAAAAAGAAAGGACACAGGAGAATATATAATCACTCAAACACACATGCACATGCCTACACACAGTTAGGTAAATGAAAACAGTGTCTCCTCACGCCTGGATGAAAGTGCCACGGTGGAATCCAACGGTGCGGTTTAGCCTTGTCTTCAGTGATACGGCAAGGACGTCCAAACAAAATACCACCTCACATTCTCTGTCAGTGCCTGTAAATGCTTAATGCGACTGTGGAAACTCTTTGTGCTTCAAGCTTTTGAGGACCGATCATCCTATATTTTACTTTTAATATTGCCCTTCTCGTTCTGATTTTCGTATTAAAGTGAAGCGGTCCATGTGTAATAAGTAGAAGTAAAATGTCATGACATCAGCAATGATTCAAACGTTCATTTTCCTGCACATGTGATTCATCTGGACTCTAATAAAGGAACAAGTGAGGAACGGGTTTTACTGTTACAATCGCTCAGCCTGATTATAAAACTTCAATATGTCACTTTTTTTTGTGCTATAGACATGAAAAGGAAAGGTTGAAGCTTTTTCCATCTCAGAGTACGAAGACTTAAGAAGGTCAATTACGAGTGGGTCAACTACAAGAAATAAAAAGACTTGCTAGAACTCAGAAAGATTTGTGTGTGTGTGTGTGTGTGTGTGTGTGTGTGTGTGTGTGTGCGTGTGCGTGTGCGCGTGTGCGTGCGTGTGTGTTTTTGATGTCAATGAAAATCTAATAGTCTAACAGTCCAAAACTAGACTAGTCATCGATTACATACCTGTATTAATTATTAATCCACATGTGGTGTCTGTCAAATCTGCAACCCAGGCTCATTGTGGATACATACCCCTATATACATTTCTGGAGAACGCATAATACGTCCCCTTTTTTTGCAGCTTTTGTTTTCTCAAATCCACCAGAGGCCGCTGTGTACACTTTTTGAGATCTCAAATTTCTTTCGAGTGCCATTGACGCCTGCTCTTCTCACGTAAATTCACCAAAGGCCACTGTTGAGTGACTGACTGACTGACTGTCTGACTGACTGACTGATCCCCCACCCCCTTGTCTAAACCTAACCGATAGTGTTTTCAAAAGCACCGATTGACCTTCTCTAAACCCAGCAAACAATGTTTTCAAAGTAATCCAAATAAAGAAAAGCACGCCTGATTTTTACCACATTTTCAGATCTTATCACATTATCATGCTGTTATTTACTTGTTTATTTTATTTATTGCCTTTGTTTTGTTTTTTTTTACCTGCTTTCTGGAACGCTTCGCCGGACTTGAACACTGTCGCCGTGGTCAACTCCACTCCCAAGACCGCCAATGTACATGGTGAGTCACTAGGCAAACTGGTAAGAGCGGAGAAGCCGTTCACATGTAACAAGTATGAAATTTGATTTTTTACAATGCATTATTACATTTTAAATTATGATTAATAAATGCTATATAAGTTTTTTTCATTATTAGTTAAAGTTAGTAAGTACATGAACTAACATTTACTAATGAAATCTTATAACAAAGTGTGACCGAATTAATTAGAATAAACAAAACTGTGATTATGAACTATTCATTATTACTGTACACTAAAGAGTTATATTTGCAACATATAGCTACACTGTGAGATAATATAAATTATAACCCGGCTTCATGTATTGCTTTATTCTAATTGGTTAGTCTTGACATTCCAAGGTGTGTTATTTCAACACAATCTCACGACAATAACTAGTAACTTTTTGATTAAATGAGTAATTTGTATGAATTCGTATGATCTCATGCGACAATTTAGTAGGATTTACTCATCTTCCAATTACAGTTGGGTTGGGTGCCACACCTTCTTTTTAATATAGTACAGATTCGTACAACTGAACTTTGTATGACTGAATTAGCCACTAAACTGACAAAACATAAAATAGTTACGTTTCCTCGTGAGATCAGGTTGGTTATTCCCAGATAACAACTGCTGAATCTTATAAGACACTAAATAAATAAACAATCATCTAAATAATCATCTTTAACATAAGTGAATATGTTTATATAGGCATACATAGATTCACATTCATATTTACAGTTATTAGCCCCCCCCCCCCCCCCCCACCCCCCAAATTATTAGCTCCTATGTTTTATTTTTAATAGAGAGAATATTTTTTCAACACATTTCTAAACATACTAGTTTTAATAACTCATCTCTAATAACTGATTTATTTTATCTTTGCCATGATGACAGTAAATAATATTTGACTAGATATTTTTCAAGACACTTCTATACAGCTTAAAGTGACATTTAAAGGCTTAACTAGGTTAATTAGGTTAACTAGGCAGGTTAGGGTAATTAGGCAAGTTGTTGTATAACAATGATTTGTTCTGTAGACTATTGAAAAAAATTGTTTAAAAACAAATGTAAATTCAAAACATACACTTAGGAGATGTGTGGCTTTTGACCTATTACTTTTCTGTATTGCTCCGGGATTTGTTTATGAAACAGCTGTCGCCTCACAGCAAGAAGGTCGCTGGTTCGAGCCTCGGCTGGGTCAGTTGGCATTTCTGTGTGGAGTTTGCATGTTCTCCCTGCGTTCGTGTGCTCCGGTTTCCGCCACAATCCAAAGACATGCGGTACAGGTGAATTGGGTAGGCTGAATTGCCCGTAGTGTATGAGTGTGTGTGGATGTTTCCCAGAGATGGGTTGCAGCTGGAGGGGCATCAGCTGCGTAAAAACGTGCTGGATAAGTTGGCCATTCATTCCGCTGTGGCGACCCCAGATTAATAAAGGGACTTAGCCGAAAATAAATTGAATAAATTAATGAATGTTTATGAAACAATACAATGTTCAGTGTGGTGCAATTTTATATATTTTTTTTACATTACTTAAGCATCTATAATGGATAGTAAACCCCAAAGTGTCTTCTTTCCAAAGTGAACTGTGCATGTAGGCCAAATTATTCTGCAACTGTTAATGTTTTATTTTGGGATGGTCATTTTTGAGAAAATGCCTCTGGCGGTGAAGAAAAGGAGGACACTGATATAGTCTCGGAAAAAGTTTTACATAAAACTCATTTTGCATGCTATCTTCATCTAATTTGAAATATAAACTCATGCGGCACTTGGCTTACAATGTATATTTTTTCTATGCTTTCTTGTGTTTGTATGGAAAATCAATTGTTGAACAAAATACAAATTTTCTTTCTCATTACTTCATAATGTAGGGGTGTCAAAATTAATTGTTTCTTCGGTGCACAGTGATGCAGACGCGGACAGTTCGTTATCGGTTCAGTAATAATCATAACCGGTTATTATGTACTGATGTCATTGATCTTATATGCGCTGTTGCCGTGGCTTACTATGGCGAGGGAGGCGAGCAGCGAGCGTGAGTATTTACAACGCTCTAACTATTTAAAAACGCAGAAACTGTGCACAATTTCACTGCGTGTGTTTGCTAAACAGTCTTTCACTGACACTTACAGCAGAAGCCCCTATTTCACTGAGATTGAGAGAATGAAAGTAAACTGTCTCTCTCTCTCTCTCTCTCTCTCTCTCTCACACTGTGGCACAGTGTCACTCATCTGTGAAGAGCGCAGCACGCAAGAGCCAATCGCAGCCCTTTATGTTGAGTGTGTGACCAATCATAGGGGTGTAAGAGAACTTGGTAGTCAAGGATCTGAAAGTGAGCGGGATATTTATATTTGTTTATATTATTTGCTATAAATGCTCGTGTTGTTTAAAGGTAAAGTTTATATATCTGACTGTTTGCATTAAAGGAAAAAATTGTATTACAAAAAGTATATAAATATAAATATATTTATACATTTTAATACAAAAATTGCTGTGCTGTGAAGAAAATATAAAACTGTGTATGTAAAGAATCGTCAATGCAACGTGATGCACGGAGATATTAAATTGAACCAAATCGATGGAATGATAATCGTAACTGAACCGAACCGTGAGACCAGTGTAGGTTCACAGCTCTATCATAATGTATAACTTTTCATATTTTTTTTAGCATGAAACTTTCCAGATAGACCATAGTAAAGCTCAAAGTGTCTTCTTTTCATTCATTCATTCATTCATTCATTCGTGACATCATTCAATGTCACGATCACCAGAAATCTAACCACTTGAGATTGCTGGTAAACACACACACATTCACAAGGACTACAAATCTGCTGGTAAATGGACTACATATTCAGTCATGTCACACACACACCTGATGCAAGTCACCACTGATTGGTAACCCACAGCTGAAGCCACTCAAGAGCTGAGTCTTGTCATCTGTTTTCAGTGACACCACAACGCGTTTTCCTTTGTCTAGTTTGCCTGGTTTTGATCTTTGCCACGTCTGTCTGTTCATCCTGTCTGCTGCCTGCCTTTGACCATTTGCCTGCTATGTGACTACGACTCTGGATTGCCCTTATATATCTGTTTGCTCCTGTGTTGATCATTGCTTGCCTGACCATCCTTCTAACAAACCTGCATGTGGATCCGCACCCCTGTTGTCAGTGTCACCTCCATCCTGGTTACACCTTTATTAATCAGGGTTTATGATATCTACTTATGTTTGAAGCTCACTGGGGTCAAGTACTGATACTATTTAAAGGTAGGTGCGTGTAAATCCCCAAAAGTGATTGGTGGCTAACAGGTTTTAATTACCGGTGTTACTTTAGGCTTACATCTTGTGTTGTTTGACAAAATGGCAGACAGTCAAAGTGGAGGTGGGAATATCGACATTATAATTGGCCAGATCACCTGTCAATCAATCTGCCAGTGAAGAGTCAATAGCAAGATATACCATTGCAACATTAAATGTCACATTTACAAATAAGCCTTTGATTTTGGAAGATCGTTTGTTTGTACAGCAGAGCTTTAACTTAAAGGGATAGTTCACCCAAAACAGAAAATTCTATTCTTTATTCACTCTTTGCTTGTTCCAAACCTGTTAGACTTTCTGTCTTCCATTGAACACAAAAGAAGATATTTTGAAGAAAACTGGAAACCTGTAACCTGTTCTATAACTGTTTTTCCTACTAAGGAAGTAAATAGCTATGATTCCATCCAAAAATGTGAATGAACTTACTGTGCAAAATTGGATTATTGCATAAAAATTGTGTGAATAAAGCTGCGTTTCCATCCAACGAGTCAAAGCGAACAAAATCGTCACTTCCTGATTAACTGGCGCCAAATATTAACAGTAAAAACTGAATTTACTGCAGTATGAGAGGCTGCGTCAATCTTTTCTTCATCTAATGAATGACTTGCGCCTCAGAAGACAATCCTGACACGAAGTGAACATGAGGTGGCGTTTGAAGGTGTTAGACGTGGAGCACAGACACTCTTGATTCTGAATGTCATTAATAATATAATAACACTAATACTTAAACGGTAAGGCGTTTTAGAATGACCAAAACAACATTTCAGATGGTTTACAACCAGCCTGCTGGTTTGTCCATTCACACACATTTTTATCATCACATGATCTCTTATAACAAAATCACATGACCTTTTTTTAATGTGCACACTGGAATTTGTGCGGTAAAAGTGTTTCCATCGTAGTTTAGGCGCATCTTTTCTTATAGAATAAAAAGTTTATCCTACTCAGTTATGCGCATATGTTTAGATATGCGCATAAAAAAGGGATGATGGAAACGCCATGATGCGCATAAATTTTGAAAATGCGCATAAAAATAGTTGGAAGGAAACGTAGCTAATGAGAGCAGATTTTCAGATCTTCAAAATATACTATTTAGTGTTCAACAGAATACAGAAACTTACTGTACAAAGGTTTAAAACCACTTGAGGGAAAGTAGCTAAACAGTAAATACTTTTTTTTTTTTTTGAGAACTATTACTTTAAGCTATATAAGCAGTAGTGGCTGCTTGATAATCTCTTTTTTCAAGCACCTCTACTTTTTTTGACTAGTTCTTGAAGTAACCAGCTTTTGTTTTGCTTTCAGACTGTCAAAGCTCTCAAACATCAAGGGCCTCTGGCAGTCACAGAGACAGTGAATTCTGTCAGCCTGCAATGCAGCAAAAAAAATAACAATTAATCCTTCAAACAATGTGATGTGCTGTTAAATTGAGGGTGTGTGAAGTTTACTCCTGACAGACTGCTTTTTGCACTCTAACTGATTGCTGCTGCCACCGCTGCTGGATAATCTTGTGTGTGTGTGTGTGTGTGTGTGTGTGTGTGTGTGTGTGTGTGTTTTAATTAAAGTTACATGTGAACTGGGAGAAGCTGAATTCAGAGGAGGCAAGGTGAAAAATTGTCTCGTTTTCTTGTCTTCATTTTGAGGCTGCTTCTTATCTTCCTTTACTCTTGGCCACTGCTGAGGTTATCTCCCAAATTACTCACAGAACTCATTTATTTCTCAAATGAATCGGGCTCTTCTGAGATGGCCCCTGCCACCAGCCTTACTCGCATTCGATTCACTAAAAGTGTGATGAAAATCAAACGCTTATGTCACACAATCACAGTTTTAGTCACAATCCCCAAACACAAGCACACATAGCTATTTAAAATACTAATCACACACAGTAAAATGGTTGTCACCTTTCAACAAACTGTGATGTTAAATTGTTTACATCATTTTTAATGACTTTGATTCTACACTGTCAACAGTTTCCTGTAGAATCTACAGTAAATAACTGGCAGCAGTTTGCCAGTACCTTACTGTAAATTAATCAATTACAGCAAAACTATTGTAATTTTAAATACAAAGTAATACTGTATATTTACATTTACAGCACCATTCATGTTGTTGTAATCAGTATGTATTGACAGTATTGTATATGTTTACTGTAAAAAATACTGTATTTTGTACAATGAAACTTTAAAATACAGTAACATACTGCATAACTGTCCTGCAGTACATTTCAGTTAATTTTACATTTCACTTCAACAGCAGCTTACTGTAAATCAATTACAGCAAAAATTCAGTACAGCACTATTTATGTTGTTGTATACAGTATGTTCACAGTATTGTATATGTTTATTGTAAAATACTATGCACTTTAAAACTTTGAAATACAGTAGCATACTGCATAACACTCCTGCAGTAAATATAAGTAGTACCTTGCTGTAAATCAATTACAGCAAAAATACTGTATTTACTTTTATAGCACCATTTTTGTTGTTGTATATAGTCTGTATTTTACAGTGTTGCATATGTTACTGTAAAATATACTGTACTTTTTTACAATGCAACTTTAAAATATAGCAACACACTGCATAGATGTTCTGCAGTAAAACACTGTAACTTTTACAGTTAAGTACTGTAATTTACAAGAATTGTTAACCGTGTACCCAGTGGGTTTTCACAGTGTTCCCTATTAGAAAATTCAGCTTAAGATAGCAGCTTAAGCCAGCAGCTGCGTTTTGAAATATGGTAGCTTGTTTCCTGGTGGTTTAAGCGAATCATGCTGATGTTCATGCTAGCAAACCTCAGAATAGATTATCTTTATACACGTAATTTTAGATCAACAGTTCTCAATCTTGGTCTTTGTGACCCTATGCTCTGCACATTTTGTATATTTCTCTTTGTTTCATTTGACCGTACGTGCCCTGTAAAGTGGACAGTGGAGGATATTTTGCTACGATTCCAGTTCAAAAGAAGCTTGTTCGGTAACACTTTAGGTCACAATTCATGGTATTGACAAACTATTGACTAACAATACTAACTGAATAAACTAATAATTATCTGCTTATTAATAGTTAGTAAGGTAGTAGGTGAGTTTAGGTATTAGGCAGGATTAGAGATGCATAATAAGATCCAACTTAACTACTAATCAACATATAATATCTTAATAATAGGCGATAATGAGCCGGTAGTTAATAGTGTGAATTGTGATCTGAACTAAAGTGTTATCGCATGTTCAATTCAAAGGTTATTAAAGTGCATGCAACATGACTTTTATCCAAATCTCAAAGTAAAAAAAAAAACATGTATATTTCTGTAATTAATTTTGTCTAGAGATGCTGCAAACAGTGTAAGGCAAATTCTTAGATTTTAAATGAAATAAACTTCAAAGTTCAGATGATTTCCTGTTTGTAAGGGCCAGAGAATAGAAAACAGGTAACACTATGTAGAAGATATATCAATAGATTTTTTTCTCTAATGTATTGGTTATCTAAAGCATGTGTGTTAAACAGCAGAGATAATCGAATATAAAGAGCAGGGGGTCATGAAGACCACGCTTGAGAACCAATGTTTTAGATAGCTATCAACGAAGAAGGAAGTTCCTTTCAGCCAAAGTGTGTATAGTGGCGATATCTGCCAAAAAGTGAATGACACTAAATACATAAACATTGTCTACATTGTTTTGGTTGTGTCAACTTTGTACCACTCCTAGAGGTAGATGGATATGTATTTGATTCAAATTTAGTTGAATGTATTCAAAGGGTCAAGAAGTACTCCTTAACAACTAAAAGCAGTTTTTGTTGGAAATGTTGTGAGGAATACACCAAAACAAGATATGTATTGCTTTTCCGAAACACACAAATTATGATCAAAATGGCAACCTTTTTGTTTGCTTGGTTTCCTGCTCACTTATGACATGGGTTGATACATTCAACAGTACTCTTAAGGCTCACCGAGTAATCCTGCCAAAGTAATGTAGAGTGTAACAAAATAAATTAATTAAATAAATAAATAAATAAAATAAATAAATAAATACATGAATGAATGAATGAATGAATGAATGAATGAATGAATGAATGAATGAATAAATAAATAAATAAATAAATAAATAAATAAATAAATAAATAAAT